>CM046887.1:2717906-2986677 GCA_025688845.1 Cucumis hystrix
AATTTTGTCACATATGAAAAATAGTGAAATTGTTCTTATAGTTATTTTAAAGTGACTTTAAGTAAAAATAATTGAAAGTTATCTTATAAGCAAATACCAAATTGAAACAAAAACTCAAATAGTTTTAAAATTAAAATTGTAACACTTTAATCAATTGAAACCAAACTCCAAAATTAAAACTAATCGTATAACATTTTAATATATAAGAACTAAATTGAAACTAAAACTAAATCTAATGCATAGCCCATAAATTTTGTCCTTAATTCTACTAATATGGTGGATTATACTTGTGTAAAATTATCGAATTTGTTTCTTATTAATGGTGTATGACCTGTTTCTTATTTATGGTGTATGACCTATTTTTCTAAGGATACAATCGAACCTGATAAGATACATGAGAAACAAACATAATTTCATTAGGAGCTAGCCCAATTAACAAATATAATTTCATTTCAACACACAGAATTCAAGTAAATATAGGTCATTATGCAACACACATAATTCAAGTAAATATAGATCATTATGCTTTCTTTCCAAAATCTTATCACACAAGATACAAGAATATAAGTTCATTAAAAAATGTACAAGGAGAGAAATGTAGGCATGACATCAATGATTGACTGTGGCCACAATGAGAGCTCCCAATAAGCGTAGACTAAAAGTCCAAAAATCCACATGCCCCTAAATTCCTAATAACAGTATGAAATCCATCTTGCAAATCCTCATACCCCTAAATTCCTAATAACAACATGAAATCCATCTTACAATTTACTCTCATCCAATGTTGTGCTCCATTGTTATGGCAGACTCCGATAATTTCTTGAACTCTAATAATTTCTCCCTTGTTTGCTAAATGAACATAAAACGTTCAAACACTCCGCTAATCAGCTAAAATGTAAACACGCCACTCCAATCTGACGTTCACCATTTTTCCTACAATCTCAACCAAGAACAACATATTTCATGCCCCCAAGGAACCCTTTTGTTCGCTTCTCTCAACGTGTGGACAAGAAAACTAACGAGAAGAACCAAGCAATTGAAATAGAAAAGTAGGAAATGAAATATTGCAAGCATATAAAGCACAAATCAATAACAACATACCGAACTAGCAGCTGGCGATCAGGTTGAATTTGTGTGTCAGGTAACTCATTCGATCGAAGGTCATTCTTCAACACCTTCCCTTTTCGATCACGTTTTGGCCTCGTATTATACATCTTGAGTTGTCGCACTGTGGCAACACTACGCCCATTCTTGTTTTTCTCATTGCTTCGGTTAACATACAGAGAATGTTTTGGTTTTCTAGACACATTTGCCTTATTTTCCTTCTTCTTCGCCATCTTCAATTTAAATTAATGTTAGGTCATTTATATGAAACAAAAACAAAAACAAAAAATTCAACAATAATAAAGATGAATTTGGATGGGTGGACAAGTAACTTTAGCTTTAAGCATCAAAATACTAACCTCTTTTCGAAAAGTAAATATCTGTTTTTTTTTCTTTTTATTCATTGTTTTTTTCCATTTGGATAGAATAATTGAACATTTGTTAGAGAAGAAATCAACAAAGAAGATGTTAGGTTTCTTCTCTTTCTAATGCGTACGCGAAGCGAAAAAACCAACGAAAACAAAATAAAAAAACGACACAGGTTTGAAAAATAAGTGAAACTACCGCAACTGAGCAGAGGAATGAGTCAACAACGAAGGCGAGTGTGAAACTCCGAGTAGACTGCAAGTCAAAATCTACCTAGGGTTTCGAAAAGAGGTTTTAGAAGAAGATGACTAGATATTTACGAGGGGTAGAGACCGTTTCAATTTGCACGAAGAAATTCTAAGGTTGGGAGAAGATTTGGAGGAAAGAAGGAAGACAGGGTGAAAGAGCAAGAAGGCGAGATTGAACAAAGAAGGAAAGTATTGGCACAAAATCAGAAAGGATTACACAATTTTATGGTGAATTACACAATTTTATGGTGAATTACACAAAGTTAAGGAAGAGTGAAGGAGTAGTGTGAAAAGGATTTGGGGGTTTATGGAAATCCTACAACTAGGGTTTCCATAAATTAGACCCGAAACAAGGATTGGGGTTAGAAAGATTCAGACAAAAGACCTAAATTGACTATGAAATTTCACAAATGTTTTAAATTAAATTTTATTTTCTTGATTAGGATTTCGTATATTTTTATGACAATTATAATCTTATCATAATTATTAATTATATATGATTTTTGAAATTAAATTCAAATTATTCACATTACATTCAATTTATAACGTAAATGATAACTTTCTTATTTATGCTATTAATTAATGTATAATTTTATTATGAAATAATTTGGAAATAGTTTATTAATTAAATATAGAATAAAATCTTTTCTAATATGAAATAATTTAATAATTAAGTATAACTGTATATCATTATTTTAATCACCATGATAAGAATCCGAGACCTTGGTAACTACTTCACTGTTTACTTCATCTTTCAATTTCAGTATTTTCTTCCATCAATTTCGGTGTCTTCAATATTGTTCTTCACAGTTTTCTATTTGGTCTTCAATTTATTTAGTCCTTTCGTTCTCTTCGAACTTTCGGTTAGTTGTCTTCCTCAATTCCTCGCAATATTCGTCAGTCAATTACATCGTACTTTACCTAGAACCTGTTAACTTTTTATTCGGTTATATTGCTTACACATATATACCACTTCATATACATAATAACATATATATAAGGATATACAATAAGACCTCTAAATTTGTCCCTTCGGTAATTTTTTTTGTGATTTTGTTTATCATATAGCAATATTAAGTTAGTAAAAAAAACATTTATATTTTCAATATACTGTAAACTACATAATTCTGACAGAATTTGGGTTTAAAGTATATGTGTATATAGTAAATATTACTAGAATAGTAGTAAACTACACATTCACAATATATCTATAATATAGAGTGAGGATATTATACATACATATTATCACTTTATACACATATATACCACTTCATATACACAATAACACATATATAATGACATACGGTAAGACCTCCGAATTTTTCCCTTCGGTAATTTCTAAATGAATAATATATACTTTAATATTATCACTTTATATACATATATACCACTTCATAAACACAATAACACATATATAATGACATACAGTAAGACCTCCGAATTTTTCCCTTCGGTAATTTCTAAATGAATAATATATACTTTAATATTATCACTTTATATATTTTTTAAATGAACAATATATACTTTAATATATCTGTAAAATATAATAGTTCATTTCAAACTAAAATCCATTCATATGGGAGTTGTTTTTTTTAAAACATATATATGTCTAAGTAAAATTTCAATTTTGCACTAAAAATTCACAACATGTTTTCAACCAAATCTTTGTTGAAATAGTATGTTAAGTCATTGCTATTAGAAACAATTTTCAATACGTTACAGTGAAATCAAACAAGGAAGTGTTGGTTTTGCAGTGGGTAATTGAAGATTGCAAATGGTTATTGCGTGCTTCTTATTGTTTTCATAGGGATAAGACATTATGAATTTTTACTATGTTCGATTCTAGACATACATGTTCAGTAGATGTTCCATTAACATGTCATAGACATGCTACTTTTACGTTTATGGAGGACTTGATAAAGAACAAAATAAGTTTAGCTGGTTCTAAATTGTCCTCTCCCAAAAATATAGTTCATTACATTTGTGTTGAACATGACTTAAGCATATCTTACCAAAAAGCATGGTGTATGCACATGAGGCTATGTTGGATGAGATTAGAGGTTCTTCGAAGGAATTTGTTTACATGTTGCAACTTAACAACCCATGTATATTGATAATATACGTCATTATATATGTAAGTTATTTTCATGAAAAATCCATACCACTAATGTTCATATTTGTGAAATTCATAGGTTCTGTTGTTGAATACCAAGTTGATGTCGATGGTAGATTTTGACACTTCTTCATGACATTATCTGGTTATATTTCTGGTTGGCAACATTGTCGTCCCATCATATATATAGATGGAACAAGCATGAAGAATAAGTACAGGGTACTTTTTTATCTACTTCAAGTCCTAACGCCAATGATCAAATCTTATCACTAGCTTTTTGTGTTGTCGATTCTAAAAATGATTCATCTTGGACGTGGTTTTGCAATCAACTAAAGCGAATAATTGGTGGTAGAAATGACATTGTCATAGTATCTGATCGACACAAAAGTATATACAAAGCAATAGAGGTAGTATTTCCCAACGTTCTACATTGCATGTGTCTGGTTCATTTACTTAGGAACTTGAAGTTGAAGTATAGATCAATAGTCGATATCGTGTTTTATGCATGTGGCAAGGCTTATAATGTTGTTGACTTTGAACACCAAATGTGTTTGTTGGAATCTAATGCACCTGGTATATGTGGGGAGTTATAATCAATTGGTTTTTCTAGGTGGTCTCGTGCCTACTCACCACTTAGTAGATATAATGTTTTGACTACTCACATATCAAAGAGTTTGAATAATGCAGTTATCAAAGCTATGAAGTTGCCAATATGTTCCATACTTGAGGTTTTGAGAATGATGTTGCATATATGGTTTTTTTAGAAAATAAATGAAGCCAACTATCAAGATACATATTTTACAAAAACAATTGAAGGTATTTTAAGGGAAGAGATTGAACTTAGTCGATCTATGAAGGTATATTTAATTTATACATGCATTACATATTTTATATATACATAGCCTAACCATTTATATACCTCATTCATTTTTCTATTTAATTACCTATGTAGGTCAATCCCAATAACAATATGAAATATCAGATCATCTATGACACATCAAAATATGTTGTGTACTTTCCTTCAAAAATTTGTAAGTG
This sequence comes from Cucumis hystrix, assembly GCA_025688845.1. Classification (NCBI taxonomy): domain Eukaryota; kingdom Viridiplantae; phylum Streptophyta; class Magnoliopsida; order Cucurbitales; family Cucurbitaceae; genus Cucumis; species Cucumis hystrix. Next base: position 2,722,776 of record CM046887.1, read on the forward strand.
TAGGATGGTGGATATATTACAAATATCTTGTGTCCATGCACGTGTTGTTTTGACCATGAAGCATATGTCAATTGTCAATAAAGTCATATGTTTCACATTATTATTTGAACAACACATTGAGTTTAATATATAGAGGATTAATAAACCCTTTAAGTGATCATCAACAATGACAAGAACCTGATGAAGTTTTATCCATTGTCATCCTTCCACTGAATGTAAAATGTCAAGTTGGCAGACCAAAGAAGATTAGAATTTCTTCTAAAATGAAGTTCAAGAGACACATTATTATCTAGCTAGTTTATCTTTTTTTAATATTATATTTTTATTATATTGTTTCAAATTATTTTTTTTCTATTCATAAATCAGTTATGAATTTCATTAAATTATTTTTAAAAGTTTTCATTAATTTATATCTATTGTACTTCTAAAATTCCATCATTTTACTAACAGCATATATTACATATACCCATTATAAAGTTATATCATTCATGTTACTGTAAACAATTTACATTTTTAATATACACCATATTGTTACAGATATACTGCAAAAAAATATAATTAAATATATTATCTCTATTTATACAATTTTTCGTACAAATACAATTGAATATATCATCTGTGTTCCTATTAACATAAATAACATTCCAATAACATCACCAAATTTACGCTATTTACTAACGTCACATATTACATGTACTTATCATAAACTTTTAGTACTAAAATATACACCGTGACTGAAGCTTATACTCGTGAAACACAACATTAGTGATCATAAACATTTATGTCTTAAATGTCCACTTTCTTATTCCAAATATACTACAAATAACCTAGTGAATTTTTTTTCTTGGTTCAACCAATATCTCATAAAATCCCCTGCATTACATATACAATCGAATATATCTTGTGTTCTAGTAACATAAATAGCATTCCTATAACATCATCATTTTGAAACATGATAACCATTTTAGATAAATCAGTAAGAACAATAAACACGATAGTATAATATACTGTATCATATTAAAAATATATTCATATAAGATTTCAGTGTTTCCATAATTCTAGCAACAGAATGTTGTAATTCATCATAACAAAAATTACACATAAAGTTTTCAATAAACCTAATTTTTCCTTAAGCACATAACATTCAACAATGAATCTATTTTATTCAACTTCAAATTACTAAAGTCCTTGTGATAACAATTAGAAACTTAGTCCTTCGAATGGTTGACTTTTGAGCTCTAATTTTTCATTTTTTGGTTATGTGAATCCGAATTTCGTTGTGAAATGTGACCTCATTATCTTTGATGGTTAATTTCCTCTCTTCAGGCTCCTCCTCACAGCTTGCTTATAAGTAAAAATTTCTCTCATGCCAATCTTAGCATTGTATATAAAATATATTAATGATATATTTAAAACATTTATGTTATACATACATTAATTGTATTATTTTTTCCAACCACTCTTTGCTGATTATGTATTTTTCCCACATTCTTTGTCTGCATCAAACATTTTAAACATAAATCCAAGACTACTTCACTATATTTTAATTCATAAATAATAAATATATATACGATTTAACAAAAGTATTTACCTTCATTTTTATTGCTTTTTTTTCTATTTTTTCTACTTCTCTTAGTAAAGTTGTACTGTAGACCATGTCATCCAATCACTCATTCTCTCCATCCTATTAATCATGAATATATATACTAATGCATATATATATGCATTAATATATATATAGATATACATACGTGTATGAAATAAAAAAACTTTACATATACTTTAAATCATAACACTTTTGCAGCTTCATTTTCATTATTTTTCTTCTTTTTTTTTTATGTCCACTTGTCCATTTTGATTACTATTTTCCATATTATCATATTCTCCGTCGTCCAATCCAATATTTATTTGACTGTTCCCTCAATCACGATCCTCATCTCTATTTTTCATATTTTCTTCTTCAACAGTTGAACTACTCTTATCCGTCAGAATTTTGTTAATCCCTTCAACCTCCACAATCAGTTTGTCCAGCTTATTGTTTAATTCTTCATTATTTGCGATCATGATTTCCTGAAATCTTAGGAAATACTCATGAATCTGAAAGTTAGTACCCTCAGCTTTTTTAGAGCATTCTTCTTTTTCGAAATGTCTTTTTTCACTGTCATGGAACATACTTCCTTTCATGAAATATTCCTCAGAAAACAAACCCTTGAATTCAAGCTGTTGCATGAATTTAAAACGTACATGTAAACAGTATATTTTGGTATATTGGATATAGACATAGTTAATTTAAATTGAGAACAAGATACATAGTCTTAATACAATACCTCATAATTGTCGAATACTCTTTTAGCCAAGTCCTTCCACTCTGGGTGGCTGTCAACAACCCAATTTAGCAGGCACAAATTTCGATCATCAACACTTTTAGCACAGAAGATTTAAGGTCCAGTCAAAAGTGGTATACATTCATACGCCCAAACCAAAAGAGAATAGCAAATCCAACAATTTTAACTGTACGGCTGAAGGGTTTTTTATAGAATTTATCATAACGTGATACCCTATTATGTCTCATGGGTAAACGTCAATTTGGCTTTCATCATTGTAGAAACAATATTTTGTCATTCATTTTTCATTTTTTTTATATTCATTTATTATTATTTTTATTTATGTTTATTTTATTTTTATAAAAGAAATTAAAGATTAATTTTTAAATTTAAATTTAACTTTAAAAAAGCAAAAACAAATTTAAAAAAAGAAAGAGTGTTTTCTCCCTTTTTACTCAACCAATCCCCACTATTTTTGTTTGTTTTATTTCCCTCGTCACTACTCTCCCAGTTTCTCTATGATACTCCCTTCACTCCACTGTTATAAAAAACGATAACTTTGCCCTATAAAAATAGGAGAGGGAGGTTTTTTCTATGAGAATTACTGAGAATTTTTTAGGAGAGTATGCTTTTTATTGTACAAAAATCTTTTCATTCGTTCGTTGTCATTTGGGAGGATTGAGAAAGAATCTTTTCTCCAAATCAAAATATTCAAATGTATTTTCTCTTTCTTTTCTCAATTGGATATCAACTGTTTTGGTGATTACTGCATATTTTTAATTTTGTTTGAATTGAATTTTTTCAGTGTGGTTCTAATTTTATTGGATTTAGGCTAGGTCGATTTGCTATGCTATTTTTTTTTTTTAAATTTAGACCAATCTAACTACAGTGACTTCAAATTTATTAAATTCATGATTCATGGTTCACTGTGGTGAATTATTTGACACTCGTTTGACAAGTTATTTATTTATTTGACATATTGCAAACCATTTATTTATTTGGCATCGTGCATCATATGTTAATTATTTGGTATCCTAGCATCCTACGTTAACTAATTATTTTGCATCCTATGTTAATTAATCGTTTGACATCTTGCATTGTTATTTATTTGGCATCCTGCGTTGCGTTTGTCATCCTACTTTATTTTGCATCATACTTTATTTATGTGACATTTCACATTCTTCTTTATTTATTTTGCATCATGCATTGTGCTGCATCATGTTTTATTTATTTGTCTGCTTATGTTATTTATCTTTGTATTATCCTCCTTTATTTATTTTGCATCCTCCATTGTACTTTATTTTGCATCATGTTTTATTTATTTATGTTATTTATCTCTGTATTATTTTATCTCTACATCTCTGTATTATTTTATCTCTACATCTCTGTATTATTTATCTCTATATTATTTTATCTCTATGTCATTTTATCTATATACTATTACACAATTCATATAACTATTTCACACGTACATTTCTCAAATTTCACATTATTTTGTCGTTATTATTATTATTATAATTATTTATTTTTCAATTTATATATAAAAATTTAAATCGAAGAAAAAGTATTGTTTTTATAGGTTTTATAATTTAAATTCCATGAATACATGAAATTTTTCGATTTGAAATTTAATTAATAAATTGTCTTTAAAATTATAAACAATTTCAGATTTTAAATGGGACTAAACATTGTTTTCTATGAATTTATTAATTCTTATATACATGAAATTTATCATTAGATACCTATGGTGGAGATTAAAATATCAAAGTTTGGTATTTTAATATTATTGAGGTGAATAAATAAAAATATTTGAAACAAAAAATAAACTTTATTTTTTTAATTGCTCTTATGACACCCATAATCATCAATTCATGCTTAAATTTTATTTTATTCGAGGTCAATTGAGAACCGTGAGACATTTAAAAAAACAAAATAAAAACTCTCTTTGGTAAACCTCTTTAATTTAGTTTAAAAGATAAAATTGAGTAACTATTTTGTGGGTGTTGTAAGGTGCTAATACATTTCCTACACAACTGACTCTCGAACTTAAATCTCATGAATTTACGTAGACCATTTTTTTTTTAATTTTTTGGGTGACCAATCACACCTTAATATAGTTGGTGGCGATTCCAAACTTATTTATTTTTTTAAGATAAAATTAACGAGGACGTCGGTCGCTACGCATCGAGACAACTTGGCGACTCCACTTGGGACTTGAAAAGTGTTTAAGAGAGTCGAGCCGTTACATTTTTATCTTTTATTCTTCTATTATGATTTGTTGGTTCACTTAATTTTTTTTTTATTCGTATGGAATATTTTGTACCATGTTATTGGTACATTTTTTATATATCATCACACACTCACAAGCCTTCGACTCTTGTGCAGGCACATGGAAAATCCTTGCTCAAATTAATTCTTCTGTTATTTCTTAAATAAGATTAGAATCAGTTTGAGGGTCCTTCCCTTCTAGAAGTGTAAATGATATACCAACACCATGGTCATAAAAAATGTATATCAACCTCATTTTTAAGTATTTTTCTAAGAATTTTCCCTTTAGTTTATCCATATTAACTTGTGGTAATGGTCCACAATTCAATCCAATTATTGTTTCGTATTCCCTTATACTAAACTTAGTTATATGACCTTCAAGCTGAACTAGAGTTCATCTTACTTTGTTAAGGTACATTGTTGTCTTATAATATAATATAGCAATTGGCTTTGGAATTTGATTATTTTTATATCAATGAAAGAACCAAAGGGTTAACTCCTAAACATGGCTTACTATTCCCTATTCAATTTTCTTTTAATGCTCGTACTGACATCTAAACGGACATATATATTAAGTTTATGTAATCTAGACCATTTATTCCTTTCCAGGATTAATTGTGCAACCTGCAAACATTCATAATAATACATGTTATTATTGCTGCCTTATATATATAACATGTTAAAATCTTCATTTGCAGTATGTATGATATATGACTAAAAATACCTAATTTGCAGCCCTTTTGTCCGCACTTTTCTTTTCCAATTTTGCTTTCTGTGTATATTATAAATGTCAATACAATTTATAATTCAACATATAAGTTAGTGTATGTATCAAACGGTATATATATAGCATACCTTTTTTGGTTATGTTTTTCAACCTTCTCCACACTTCTCTTCAATCCCTTCCCCTTGATTCGTTCTTGCACTTTTGTTTTTTTTGCATATTCGATTCCTTTTTATTACTTTTCCTTTTTACTTCTTTTGCTTTGTCTTCAACAAATAATTTTCTCTTCTTCGACTGAGGTTCATTTATTTTTTCCCCATTTTTCATTTCTCTATATAACCTCCTTTTAATGATTGATACATTATCATGTCTAGTATACATCTTAAATATACATTGTTGCCAATAAAATATACCTCATATGATTCAAAACTTTCTTCATAATGTACTTCAGTAGTCTTTGATCCTTCTGATTTCAACATAATAAAGTGCGTTTTTAATATACCAATCATATATTACCTTTATCAATATACCTCTTATCATAGCATAATGAACTCTTATTATAACATATTTTTTTATATCTACAAATTAATTGACCTCTTTTTCTTTTGGAGGCATTTTCTTTCGAGTTGTTTCCAGCACTCTTTCTTTTCATAGCTAAGTTCCCATCGTACATAACTATTTGAGTTATATTTGGTCTTGTTAATTCATAGTCATCCTCACTTGGGAACAAACATTGTATAGGTTTGTATTCCCTTGGCTCTTCTTCATAAATCTCTTCATAAATGGTACTCTTTTAATCCTATGTAATATACACGGATACAATATAATTATTATATATATACCTATGGAACAAGTAATATACATGTGAATCACCAATATAGTAAAAACTTACAACAATTAATATTAAATATACCTCCACATCATCAATAATTATTGGATCACGTTCGTTCGATTTAATCTTCCTACTTCTTGTCCCAAGACATCTTTCACTTCTTTGAACCATTTTCGACATTGCATTAAACAACATTTTACAAAATTAACTACCATTTAACATATGTAAGCCACAATGCATGTTTAATCGCACAAAGTAAGTTTACGTCACATATGTAAATCACAATATACGTTAAATCAACACATAATAAGTTTTCGTTACGCCCTAGAATGTATCATAATGCAAGAATTTTTGTTACTTTGCAACTCAAGAAACCCTAGAATGTATCACATTCAAAATCTTCATTATCTTTTGGTTGTCTATTTAGTTCACCAATTAATCGACTATCTAAAATATACTCAACATACTTCAATCTTCATATTTTTCAAAATATACAGTACTATTCTCGAAATTTAGACCCAAATTCTATCGGAAAAATTACTATCTTTGTCGGGCGTCGAACTTCTTCTTCTTCTTCATCGTCGAAATCTCTCAATATAAACAATGGCTTCTACGATTATAATGGAAGGAGATACCATGGTATTCAAAGAAGGAAAGTTTGAATCGTGGTTGATTTCTTTTCAAAACCGTAGCCCATGTTCTTTTTCATTTATTTTTTATTTATAATCAATTTAATATTAGAAATGAGTATATATGTAATTTGGGCCCTACATTTATATAATATATAGACCCATTTAGGAGATTTGTGAAAGAGCTCTCAAGAAGAATAGCAAATTATAAGTTTTAACTTTGAGAAAATAGCAAAAATAATTTTAAAGTGTTAGAATAGCAAACCATACAAATTAGAAAAATAAATAAATGAAACAATCTCTTAAATACCATACAATTGTTCACCTATACCCCAAATACACTATAATTGAAATAACATATGCTACATAAAAATTTCTCCCAAAAAACATAAAGATTAGAAAACTTACCATTACTGGGAAGCTCTACCTCCTGCAAAATTTAAAATTAGTGATTATTTCTTTTCTTAGACTTCAGAAAACCATTTGAAACCTTTCATCTTCTTACATATCACTTATGCGCATTCTAAATCTCTTTCTCTTTCATTCGGTTTTTTTTCATCTTCTTAAAATCTTGCAAGTGATATTTTTGTTCCATTTGGACTGCTCCCGCTTACTTCCTTCTGTTCCTCTTTCATTCAGACGTTTTTTTTCCATTTGAAACCATTCGAATACTTTTTTTTTTTTGGAAAAGTTTGAATATGGCCATTGTTGTGGCTTCTGTATTTTTGGAAGCTTCGAAAGAAAAGAATAGTTTGAATAAAATTTTGTTATTTTTTAATTATTTAATTATATTATATATTTAGATATAACAAACAGTTTATTTTTATTTTTATTATTATTATTATAAAATAAAATGTATAACTATATCTTCTCTATTTTAGGAGCAAACAAAGAGATTTGGTATCTTGTTGTGAACATTTATTATTTTATAAATATTGTAGAAAATCTAAATATAATAACGGATAGATTATTGTGCATAATCAACAACCACAATTAGAAATTTCGACATAACCAACATAAGCTAGTACACGTTCTTGTCATCGACAATCCGAATAAGGTTTGAATTGTTGCATCATACATAAAGATCTGAAGATGGAAAAAGTGTACAATAAAGTCAAACTTGCAGTAAAAGAAATTCGAATGCAAACACTAAATTATTCCTAGTAGTGAAACTAAAATAGAATATTAGTGTAATTCAAAATAAAAATGTCATACAAAAATTATTGATACAACTAAATAACATTTTCAGATAAAAGTCACACTATTATCACGATTTTTATGAGATCTTGATATTTAAAATCAAAATTTTAGTACTTTGGCGGTTTCTAATCAAATTTTAAAATAACACTTATGAAATATATAAAAAGGATATTAACAATATTATCTTACAATTTTGAAATTATGTTTGCCATTAATTTAGAGGAATCAATCATGATGTTTATGGATGATAATTTTTTTAAACAATAATAATATACACGTTAAATGCATAATAATTATAGGAGAAAATAAAATCATTTTATGGAATGATTGTTAAATGAACTATTTTATATAAATTTTAATTTTAATTTATTATTATGTTAAATAAACAATTTTATGAAAGATTGGTTAAATGCATAATTATAGGAAAATAAAATCTTAATATGAAATTGTTATTATATCAAATGCACGATTTTAGGGAAAGATAAAATTATAAATCGAAATTTTGGAGATATTTCAACTAAACTTTCAAATTCAAATAATAAAATAAATATTTATAAACATTGAATTTTAAATATGAAAATTGTGTATTATATATATATATATATATAATACACAATTTCATATTAAGATTAACTAAACTTTACGAAACGTACAATGAATGAATTATATTATCAATCATTCTATGGACAGAAAAAAGAATATGAATTAAATAACTATTAGTATATACATTATGAATTATATAAATACATTTTTAAATAGTTGATTTGAAACCTACAAATTTAAAAATCCGATATAAAATGTTACCAAGAATTAACCAAATCAAATTCTGTATTTGTATGATATAAAATGTTACTAAGAATTAACCAAACCTTATGAAACATACAATGAAAGAATTATATTATCAATCATTTTATGGATAGTAAAAAGAGTGTGAATTAAATAACTATTATTATATATATATTAATAAAATAAATTGTTAATAATTTGATTTGAAGCATACAAATTCGAAAATCGGGTATAAATTAAAGGCATAAATCTAGGAGATGTTGGTTAAATGAGATCAATCCAAAAAATAAATATTTATTTAATATTTTTATAAAATTGAATGATATGCAAATACACTATTTGTAAATTTGTGTTATAGTAAATTTGGTTGAAAAATTGTCAAAAAAATATATACTTTAGATGGTTTTGCTAAAAATCAAATTATTTTTTAGATTTGCTATTTTTCAAATTATACTCCATTATTTTACCATTTTTACCGTTATCTTTTTGTGAAATGTATTAAAAATTTAGGTCAATCATGTAATATCATATAACAATTTAGACTATGTTAGTCGAAGACTTTAATGATTGGCAAGTTGGGCATTTGACTGATCAAAAGTTTCTTGCAAGTTCCTTAAACCCACAATTTCTCCCTCGCGCACCTACTCCACGCTGCGACCTCTAGAACGCGACTCCTTCTGCACGCCAGTGAACAGCTCGCAACAAACAGACAGCGGCGCACCATCGGAGCGGGTTCTGTTCTGTAAAAAACCCTCTTCTCTCCCGTTACCAGCTACTGCAGACCTCCCCGCTGCACGCTTCCCTCTCAGCTGCCACAGTCTCTGCCACCCACGAACTCACCGCCGCTCCCTCCATCAGAGTCACTTATTTCGGTAGTGTTGTTAGCTTACTCAGAAACAGAAAGAGAAACAGTGGTTCAGCTCCTAACGCCCGGCGTTCGTGGTCGCGCTGCCGCTCATTCTTAGAAGAAAATCACACAACCAATTCGTTTGAACTAATTTTATATCCTCCCAAATTTAAGGGTTCGAAACAGGGGATAGTCTGTCCATGGCCGCAGAATCAATGCAGTCTATGTCTTCTCAAAAGAGAAGGCTAAAGAGGAAGAAAACCCAGAAAGACCCAGAATTCGAACGTCTCGATTCACTCCCGTGGAACTCATCAATCCCTATCGATGACACTTTATCTGCATTCATTGGTTCCAATGATCTCGAAGGAGGTTTGTACTTGTTTGTTCGTTCTTCTGTATGCTTTGCTTTAGAGGTTTTCGTTATATTTATGTGCATTCTAAACTAATACTGTTGTGTCCGTGACCATTACTTTCTGCAGTCTTCAAATGTATGTGTCTATATCGTTTGTTTATTGTTACATGACCTGAACAGGTTTCTTCATCTTGTCAAGTTATTATTCAGTTTATAGTTTTATGCATTTTTTTTATCGGCAGTGCTGAAAAATAATTGGGATGGGCATTGAATATATATATTTTTTATTGGCTTGACACATTATTGATGCTGAACGAGAATTTATGTTTGTGGGGTTTTGTGGTTTTACTGTTCAATTGAACCCTTTAGTAATCAGTACAAATACTGCAATATACTATAGGATTTCTTTCCCTTGAGGAGATTGACGAAGCTGAGTATGGCATGGTGATTCCTGAACCTGACACAAGGAAACACAAATTGATACCAAAAGCCAGTGGAAATTCAAGGAAAGAGGAGCAAAACAATGCTGATTACTGTGAGGATGCATCAAGAGGTAGCAATGATAGTATTGACAAGGAAGCCGCTGGCCACAATGTTAATACGAAAACTAGCAAAAAAGGGAAAAAGGAGAAGAAGAAAAGGAAGAAAAAAAAGGTCATTCATGAAGTCCCAACGGCAGAGGAAGCTGTGGCTAGGGATATTGGTGGCAATGATAATGATGGGATTGAGACAGAGATTGGAGATGAAATGGACGATGGCGATCATTTGGAGACGGAGAAGAAGCAACAAAAAAAAGAAAAAGAAACAAAGAACCATGGAATTGGTTGGTATTATTATCATATATAATTTTGTGGAGCATCATATTCTTTGTTTTTTGTACAGCATTTGATCATTAAATATTGTTATTATTATTTATTCATTGAAATTTGTTATGTATTATTCAGGGAGAAAGTATATCTTTGATATTTGTGTTTTTGAGGTTATAAGTTGATCATTTGACCTTTTTTTGGAAGAGTGACTTCAATGAGAATATTTTTTCTTTTGGAGGTGGGAACTACTAATGAGGTTTCATTGTTGGAAGAAATGTACAAAAACGATAGTGAACTACCGAACTACCATAGGTAGATTACAAAAAAACCTAAACAAAAACCAAGTGACTAAGGTAGAAACTCTCTAAAGGAGGGGTGCCATAGAATTAGTGCTAGAAAGTTCATGATATTGTTAGCCAATGGTATTTAGCATTTCGTTCCAGTATGCCACAAATAGACAGTGATAACAAAGGTGGCATTGAGTTTCTGAATTATCCCTGCGCATTATTCACGAGCTTGGAGATTAGGCTGTGTACGCCATTCATTTTTGCATTTCATTAAGAGTACTAACATGGCTAAGTTCCCAAGCTAATGCTTTGATTTTTTGGAGTATAATCCCTTCCATATTGCCGCACATCGAAAAGATGGGGAATTTAATAGGGTGGATGATTTGGAGGTAGACTTGCTTTCTTCCAAGTTTGGGAAGTTAGCAACGAGGTTAAGTTTGCAGTTTGCAAGTTTGTTGTCGACGAAGTTAATAAATTAAGGTTTATGGGAGGTTTGTCAAGTATGTTTAAGCCTCGTGACACTGGAGGAGGGGGTGGGTTTGTCGGCTTGAATAGTGTGTAAGAGAATGGGTGTGGTATGTCTATGGACTAAATACATAATTGTCTCTATTAGAGCCTAGATGAAGATGGTGATGATTGGGTTGGTTAGATGAGGAGCTATTGAAGCCCAAGTTTAACGAGAATTGCTCCAATGTTTCATCGATTTGGCAAGGAGTTTAAACTAGTGTTAGGGTTTTGAGGGAGCAGTTTTCTAAAATGCCTATGGAGCGCGCGCCTAGGCTCAAGGCCTAGGCTTGGCGCCTAGCCTTTCACAAAATAAGGCATGCCTTTCGTGAAGCTCCAAGGCAGCCTTGCACTTTGGGGATTTTTCATTATTTTTTTTAAAAACATAATATTTTGGAGGTTTAACTAAAAAAATCAAATTTACAAAGTCTTAATGCAACATTTCTAACCATCATGGATTGGCCTAGTGGTAAAAAATCTATCCCTTGGAAATCGTCAATCCCTTAAAACCACCACATATATTTCATTCTTGGTTAAACCCCTGAACTCCCATAGCTACATCATTTAGTTCCCTTGTAGCTTATAACTATGAGATTCCGTGCATCTTGCTATTTGATCCCACTATTCACTTACCAACCCATACTTTAACTTTGAAGATGAATGGGATTCTTGTCAATATTGGTTCCTCTCTTAACAATTCTGTTAGGATTCTTTTCCTGTAAATCAGTAAATCCCTACAATAAATGGAGGAACATGGACAATACTCTGAGATAATATATTGAATGGAAATCAACAAGAGTTCACAAGGAAATTAACAACACAAGATATAGCAAGATAAAACAGAAAAGGAAACAATAACAAGCTAACAAAGGAAACGCACGTTGCTCCAACTCCTTTGAGAAGGCTGGCCTCTTCTTCCAAAAGTTCTTAGCAGCTTTTCACACAATTATGACCTTTTTCGGCAATCCCCAAAACATCCTTTTATATATCCTCCCAGGTGGGTCCCTTAACTGGTTCTTACCTCTCCACTAACTGCCCCAAAAGTTGTATTTTGTGTAATACCCATATTACCTCTACCAACCTTGGTCTTACGCTTATACGTGTGAATGATTGGAGGTCTAACATTACCGCTCGACTCAAAATGCACCTTGTCTCTTGTTGGAATGTAGGAAACTGTTTATTCATCAGATAAACTGATTCCCTTGTAGCTTCACTATTCGACAGTCCCTTCCAATTTACCAACCATTCATTTGCCCCTAATTCACTATTCCACCGTACCCGTAACACAGTTTCAAGCAACAGTTGCAGTTTGAATTCCTCAATCAATGGTAGCGGTATGTGCTGCACTCGTTGAGTTTGTTCTAACTTAAGTTTTAGTTGAGATATATGGAAAACGTTATGAATAACCGCCTCAGGAGGTAAATCCAACTGATAAGCCACTTCCCCAATGGTATAGATCACCTTGTAAGGTCCATAAAATTTAAGGGGCCAACTTCTTACTTTGTTTCTGTGCTAATGATCTTTGGCAGTAGGGTTTTAGTTTGAAGTAGACTTCATCCCCAACATTAAATTTTAACTCTCTTCGGTGTAAGTCAATCTGCTTCTTCATTCTATTTTGTGCTAGCACCAAATTTTCTTTCAAGGCATTGATAACCGAGTCTCTATCTTTCAACAACTATTTCACATTGCTATTGGTAGGTTCCCTATCTCCATATGAAATCAATGGGGGCGACAATCTACCGAACACAATCTGCAATGGGGTAGTCTTTGAAGATGGATGAAATGTTGTGTTGTACTGGAGTTTTGTCCAAGGTATACATTTATTCCATTTGGTTGGTTGTTCATTGCAAAGACATGGGAGATACGTTTCTAGACATTGATTGTCCCTCTCAGTTTGGCCATCGCTGTGCGGATGGAAGGCAATGCTCTTTTTGAGGATTGTTCCCATGGTCGAAAACAATTCCTTCCAAAAATTACTCAGGAATATCTTGTCATGGACTGCTATTGGTGATCTTGGAATTCCATGTTTGCTCACTACTCTCTCAATAAAGATCTTTGCTACTTGCTTGGCTGTGAATGGATGTCTGAGAGTGATGAAATGCACAAACTTGCGAAGTTTTTCCACAATAGCAATGATAGAATTAAACCCACCCGCTTTTGGCAAACCTTCTATAAAATCCATTGTCCAATCTTCAAGGATTAAGTTTGGAAGTGGCAGCGGCTATAAGAGGTCGATTGGTGACAGTGAGTTTGTTTTATTCCTCTGACAAATCTCACATTGTTCCACATACTTCTTTACGTCATTTTTCATACCTATCAAATGCAATTCCCTATTCATTCTTTTGTATGTTCGAAGAAAGCTGGAATGACCTCCCAATGTGAAACCATGAAACATGTGCAACAGGGATGGTGTTAAGGATGACGACTTTGATAAAACTAACCTCCCTTTGTATAATGACCGATTATTGACCCATTGATTGATTAGGTTTCCCCTTCAGATTTTCCTTTAATATGTTGACTATTCGTTGCAATTCCTTATCCTTCTTGACTTCGTTTAAGACTACCACCATATCCACTATTCATGGTCGACAATACTGATAGTTCCATCGGATGATTCACCCTTGATAGGGCATCTACGACTTTGTTTTGAAGCCTGAGCTGGTATAGGATTTCAAGATCATAACCCAACAACTTTTTTTTTTTGAAAAGGAGACAAGCTTCTTTATTATCATAACCCAACAACTTTGTCAACCATCTTTGTACTTCCCTTTGCTCAATGAGAAACTTCAATGGCTTTTGGTCAAAGATCACTGTAAACTTCCTTCCTGATAAGTAATAACACCATTTTGGCACTGCCGTTTCCATGACCATTAACTCTCTCTCATATATAGATTTTACTTGCATCTGTGGGGATAATTTTTGACTATATTACGCAATAGGCTTAGCACTTGTTCTAATCCAACTCTAGAAGTATCGATCTCTATTATGGAAGGCAATGAAAAATTCGGAAGAGCTAAGACATGAACAAACATCATGGCTTGTTTCGGCTTCAACTGACAGAGGTTCAATCGACTGCTTGGCTGACGGAAAAACAAGACGTCGGACGGAGAACTATGGAGGAGATGGTCGGGAAGCAAGGGCGATAGATGCTAGTGAAAACGAATGGGGTTTCTGGGGTTTGGATGGTGGTAGATTTGAGCGGCAATGAATGGCAAAGGGAAGGTGCGACGACGGCGGCAAATTTGCAGATCTAAGGGGCGGTGGCTGCTAATGGGGGATAGTTCTGCCTTGAGATCGAACGGGATGTGGAGGCTAGAATTCAATGAGGCGAAAACCCTAGAGCTCTAATACCATGTTGATTTTATGGAATTAATCTATATTTTATTAATCATTTAGTAGAGGTACAAGCCTATATATAACCATAGAGAAATACACTTAAGGAAATAATATCAAATAATATCTCTAGAATAATATCATATTAATCATTTACATTAATAACTTGTATCTTCTTTGGCTCCATGCTTATACTTGCTTAATTATAAACCCAAGAAAGGAAATCCCCTTCCTTAAGAATGTACACTTCTTAGGGTTGATGTATAATTCTGTTTCTGTTAGAACTTGAAACAGTTTTCTCAGGTGTAGTATATGCTCATCACAATCGGTGCTTACACAAGTATATCATCAAAATAGACGACTATAAACTTGTTGAGGAAGGGGTGAAGCACTTGATTCATTAGCCTCATGAAGGTACTAGGAGCATTGGATAGTCCAAAGGGCATGACCATCCACTTAAATAAGCCCTCGTTTGTCTTAAAAGCTATCTTCCATTCATCTCCGGGTCTAATGTGTATTTGGTGATAGCCACTCTTTAGATCAATCTTTGAAAAAATGGTGTCTTTGCCAAGTTGGTCTAAGAGATCACCAATGCATTGAATGGGAAAACGATACTTCACAGTGATTCGCATTTAGCTTTGCTGTCTACACACATCCTCCAGCTACCATCCTTTTTTGAGTGAGTAGGGCAGGTACAGCACAAGGGCTCAAACTAGGTTTTATGTGTCCCTTTTTAAGCAATTCTTCAATATGGTCGTGGAGGATTTGGTATTCTTCAGGACTCACCCTATATTGAGTTAGATTTGGTAGGGATGCTCCTGGAACAAGATCTATGTGATGTTGTACATCACGAAGCGGTGGAAGTCTCTCAGGTTCTTTCTTCAAATGTGGGAACTCATTAAATAGCTGCTGTAATTAGGTTCCACAACCTCAGGTTGTTCTTCCTTGGACTTATCAACAATAATCAGCCCTAGGAGGTCTTGTTCCCTTTCTTTGAGTAGTTTTTTCCCATTGACAGTGATGAATAGCTTATCACTTTACGGTGTCTTGTTCCTTCACCATTCTTCTTTGTTAATGGGAGTAGAACTACTTTCTTTCCCATCCACTGAAACTCGTAAATATTTTCTCTCCTCTTATGTAAGGTTCGAGTATCATGCTGCCATTGTCTTCCTAATAGAAGGCGACACACATCCATTTCAATGACATCACATACAATTTGGTCCTTGTACCCGCTCCCAATGGAAAGAGGGACTGTACAAATTTCATTGACCATGGCTTCTCCCCTTTTTTTCACTCATCCTATCTTGTAGGGATTGGATGAGATTCAGCCTTTAGATTCAGGATGGTTATTAGCTTCTTTGCCACGAAGTTTTCACTATTGCCGTTGTCTATTATCACATCACACACCCTTCCATTAATTGTACATCTTGTTTTGAAAAGACTATGGCGTTGTAGATTTCTCTCTTCTTTAGGAGCAATGAGTACTCTTTGGATGACACAAGAGACTCTGTCTCCATCATCAGCTTCAATTAGCTCAACCTCTTCTCTACTTCTTTGCTTCCTTCACTCATCTTCTTCATCTTCTTCATCTACCAATGCTATAGTCTTTCATTGAGGGCAAGTATTAGACAGGTGACTCGTTTGACCCCATCGAAAGCATTTGCCTAAAGATAGGCGAGTGATTATTCTGGATCTTCCCCTTGTTCATTGCCTCCTTCTCATTAGCTTGATCTTGAGTGTCAGCCTCCTTGCCTTTTCCTTGCATCGAAGTTGAAGGTTGATCGTTTGTCTTATTGGGATAATTTGGCCTCTTAGATGAGGTTGTCTCCTATGTTGTCTTCCGGCTCAAGTTCTTAGTTCGAATGGTAATCGTTTCTTCTACCATTTCTGCAAAAGAAATTGCTTCAGATAAGAGACGAAATGGTTGTAGCTTTACCTTCTCTTTGATATCAAATCGAAGACCTCCACAAATCTTGCAATTTGATGTTGCTCATTTTCGCTCAGGTTTGCCCTTGCACTTAGTCGATGGAACTCCTCAATATAGTCAGCTACTGATCGAGTACCTGGCGGCAGTTTTGGTACTGATTGTACAAAGTCTGTTCATAATTTGGGGGTAAGAATCGTGCCTTTAATAGCTTCTTCATCTTTTCTCAAGAACGGATGGGCTGCTTCCCACATCTCTGTCTATTGATTTCCAGTTGATCCCACCATGCCGAAGCATCGACTCTGAGTTTCAAAGCTACTAAGTGGACCTTTTTTCGTTCAGGAGTATCCATGTAGTTGAAGAAATTTTCAGCGTTCTTCACCCAATCCAAAAAGGATTCTATGTCTCGTTTGCCATTATATGTTGGGAGATCAATCTTCATCTTGTAGTCATGGTATACTTCTCGTCATGTATTATATCTTCTATTATTTCGCCCCATTGCATTTCATCATTGAAGTTCCAAACATTCCCTTGTTCATCGCCACTTGATGAGTCGTCTTCTTGAAGTTCTTGCCATGCTTCATGATCTTCTTGTATGTCTTCTTCAAAGTATTGCGGCGGGGCATCACCAGGTCTCCCTCTCTGGGCGTGTCGTTGGTTGTTGTAGTTTATGTGATTTCCTCTTGCTCGTCGGCCTCGTCTGTCGCCGAAATCATGGCAGTTTAACAAATTTGCTTCTATTCGCGGTGGTGCTGGTGGTTCCTCCATTCTCCGATTTAGCACGTCAAACTACATCATCCTATCAAACTTGTTGTGAAGATCTCCCAAGGATCCTTCGATGGCCAGCAAGCGAATCATCGATGTCTTTGGAGAGAGAGGGCGGCGACTTCCTCCGCTTCTTGGACACGGTCATCCCCCGCGGCTGGGTTTATTTCTCTCTGGCCAGCCATTCGTCCAAAGAATCGAGGCTGCTCTAATACCACTTTGGTGTAATTCAAAGTAGGATTTATTTTTCAAATGAATTCTCTGCCTTCAAAGGCTAAGATATGTGTTATTTATTAAGGAGTTCGAAAGTTTGTTACAAAGTAGTTATAGGGAAGTTGTTATAAAACAGTTAAGTATTCTAACTGTTTTAACTATCTTATAGGGTTTAGCTATCTTTATTCTTCTTATTACATCATTACATCATAAGGTTTACAATAGCGAAATGCTCTCCATAAATTTGTTGATTTCCCACCTTCTATTGTTCACCCCTCCACTTTGGATGACCTATTCAAAAAGTTATGGAAGTTCCCTTGCTCTAAAAGGGTCAAATTCCTTCTTTTGGGAGGGTTCTCGTGGTGATTGTGAAACGCATAATGTGAATTGGGAGGTTACACAACGACCAAAGTTAATGGGTGGTCTTGGCCTTGGATATTTTCATCATTGTAATTTAGCTTTTCTAGCCAAATGCATTTGGTGGTTTTACATGAAAATGATGCTATGTGGAGGAAGTTAATTGCAGCTAAGTTCTATTCTTCTAGCTATCTATGGCCGACCGTTACTTATGGTTCCTCTTAATCTTTGTGGTGATATTTTTTGTCAGACTATTGATTTAGTGGCCTCTCCTATTTTGTGTTGCCTTGGTTCGAGTTCATCCACCTCTTCTTGAAAGGATCCTTTGCTTAATTGTGGTGTCCTCGTGATGGTGTTCCCTAGGTTGTTTCGTACGGCTCGTTATCCTGATATTAAGGTGGCTGATGTATGGAATGGTGATGCAGAAGCTGGGATTTACGTCTTTGTCCGAATCTTAATGATCTTGAAATTTTAGCGTGGGTTTCCCTGTCTCACCTGTTGTTCACTGTTAGACTTTGTGCTTCTCTTGGTTCATGGAGGTGGTCTATCGATCCATCCTCATATTTTTCTGTGAAATTTCTTGGATGACTTGATGGCCACTGTGGATCCTCTTGCAAAGGATCTTTATTTTGTTATTTGGAGGGAATTGGGATCATTATCCTATGAAAATAAAAAATTTCTTATGGGAGCTTAGCTCGAGTGCTATCAATACTACTGATCGTCTATGTTGCATACCTTATATCTCTCCATCCTGGTGTGTTATCTGTTGGAGTCATTTCGAGTCCTTTGCTTGTTTGTTTATGCATTTTCTTTTGCCTCTTGCTTCTAGCATATTAGTTTGGTTGCTTTTGATTGGTCACTAGCCAACTCTCCAACTCTAATAATACTGTTGACATCTTGGCGTCTCTTTTGGTGGGTCTTTTGTTTAGTACAAAGAAGACTGTTTTCATTAAAAAAAAAAAAGGTACTAAGAAGACTGTTTTGTTGGCCATATTACGTGCTTTTTTCTAGACATTGTAGGGCAAGGCAATAAGCATCTCTTTAGAGATTTCTCTACTTGTTTAGTAGTTTCATGGATTTTGTTCTATCTACAGAGTTGTATTGGTGCAAAATGAAGCACCCTTCGAATTTTTATCTTTTTTTTTTGGTTTCCAATGGGATATCCTTTTTGTAATCACCTATTGGTGCTTGTGGTCTTCTGTTATACCATTTTTTCAACAAAATGTTTCTTCTCTTAAAAAAAATCTCCTTCTTTTAGGATTAATCCATACCTGTCTGAGTTGCCTCAAAACTATGGACAAGCTTCAAAAAAGATGTCCATGGATCAATCTCCCAAACGTTTCTTGGACGAATGAGAGATCTGGGGTGAAATTTTGGTATTTGGGGTTTCCTCAAATGTTTCTTGATTAAAAAAGTGTTTGATTTACAACCTTACTTGACCAGGATCTGTCCTATGAGTTGTACAATTGTGTCCTTGAGTTCTAAAATAATATAGTTTGATTTGCATATATTGACATGTTGAATATGATCTTATTTGACGAGTTGCACATGACATAATTTTGATTTGCATTTAGATAAAGAAATCAGGGATGAAGTTGAAAAGGATGCAGTTGATGAAACGGAATATTATGCATGGAATGAGTTGAGACTTCATCCTTTGCTTATGAAATCGATCTACAAACTTGGGTTTAAGGAGCCTACAGCAATCCAGAAAGCGTGTATTCCAGCTGCTGCTTACCAGGGGAAGGTTGGTTTGTCTTTTTTTTTTGTTACCCTTACGACTTGCTTGACCCTACAACATTTAGGTGTCAAGGAAACTAGTAAAAAATTAATTACTAGGTCTGTGGCCATCATGGATTGAACCTGTGACCTTTTAATTAGTCATTGAGACGATGTCTCTTCTTTTACCACCATGCCAACCCATGATGGTTGTTAGTTTGTCTTTCTTTTGTTGCAAGGGTGGAAAAAGGATCATATTTTGCCTGCCATTGAGTTTTGCGTATGTGACAGGATGTTGTTGGTGCTGCTGAGACAGGATCTGGAAAAACACTAGCTTTTGGATTGCCAATTCTACAGCGATTCTTGGATGAACAAGAGAAATCTGGAAAGATGTCTGAAGAAGAAGGAGTAGATGCAAAAAAATATGCTCCCAAAAGTCTTCTACGGGCTTTAATTATTACTCCTACTAGAGAACTTGCTCTTCAGGTGATTTCTTTATGCCCACTCATGGCTAGAGGCCTAAACAAGTATGTTTACAGTGGCTACAGGAGACAAAACATGCCAGGATCGATGATATTAGGATAAGAAATATTAGCGTTGGTAGTTAGATTTTAAGAAAACTTCCTACCTTAAAATAATATTCAAGGTCTCAAAATGACATTCTCATTTCTTGTTTGTTTCTTATTAATACTTGCAATGATATTTGGATTAATTGGGATGGGTTCATATCCCTTTCTTGGCCTGTTTCGTATTTGTATTCTCCTTTCACTTATGTTTCATTCCATTTATTCATCACTAATAACTGATAAGTTTGTTTCTTATTAGAAAGAAAAAAACGACCTACTTAAGTTCCTTTTATGTCAAGATGTAATTCTATTTTATTCTTGTTTTTTAAGCATCAATTTTAAGTCCACATATCCATAATGACAAAACAGAAGCAAATTATTAACTGAACTTATTTTATTTGGATTTTTGTATGTGTTGAATGTGGGGTTTAACTTCCTCTCCTTGGTCTTTTACTATCAGGTTACTGATCATCTCAAGGCAGTCGCAGTAGGTATAGATATCAGGGTGGTTCCAATTGTTGGTGGAATGTCCACTGAAAAGCAGGAAAGGCTTTTAAGGATGAGGCCCGAGGTTGTAGTTGGAACACCAGGACGGTTGTGGGAACTTATGTCAGGAGGAGAAAAGCATCTTGTAGAGGTGAGCACTTCATGTATTGATTAAACTTGTCCATGTCTTCATCCTCCACTCATAAAAATTAAAAAGTCCGATTTTTGATTCCTCCTAACCTTTTTTGACTCCAGTCTCCACCATGTATTATCTAAGCTCATCGATCAGGATACTTATTTTGCAAACACCCTTCATCAATACGTGCCTTTACCTCCATAATGTTGTGGTTTATTTTTTCCGTATGTTGTTTTCCTGTGAAATTATCTCATTTATTCCCTCTTCTAATTAGCCTTTTATATGATCAGCATGGAACTTTTCTTAAGCACTTCTGAGATGTACCTTGTAAAGTAGTAGGGAGTAGTAGTTGTAAAAGTGCTAAGTTGCCAGATTTTATTCTTGGTGATATTTAAATATCAACAACTTCATTCTTTTCCTGTAATAAATAGGATGGTAATGTTGACGCTCGTCAACTTTTCTGTTTCAGTTGGAGGCATTGTCTTTCTTTGTGTTGGATGAGGCTGATAGGATGATAGAAAATGGACACTTTCGTGAGTTGCAGTCCATTATAGATATGCTTCCTGTGACAAATGGTTCTGCAGAAAATTTACAAAATGCAGAGAACTCTTTGATCACTCCAAGTTCTCAAAGAAAGAAAAGGCAAACACTTGTGTTTTCTGCTACATTGTCACTATCTTCTGATTTCCGTAAGAAACTAAAACGTGTATCATCCAAACCTAACCAATTGGGAATGGATGGTTTGAATTCTATAGAAGCTCTATCTGAGAGAGCTGGAATAAGACCTAATGTTGCTGTTATAAATCTGACAAACGCATCAGTTTTGGCAAATAATCTTGAAGAATCATTTATAGAGTATGTAACTTTTCATCTTATATCTAACATTTTTTATTTCTTTTGTTTATTATTGTTGTTGTTGTTGTTATTATTATTAAACAATGGGGAGAGAAAGAAAAAGAAAAATTCAAAACAGCAAATACATCGAAAATGTAACTCTTCTGTTATTTCTATTGGATGTTTAATTTATATCATATAATTGCACAAGGAATATTCAAAATGTTTGCCAACTGAGTATATGTTTTTGTATGGACTCTGTAAATGATGTATTGTGATTGAGGAAGGCCAATCCCATTTACATCTTTTTGTAGTAGGGCAGCTCAAAATTTTACCTCATTTCTAAGCTTTTTAACAACATTGATTTCCAGTCGAAGTACCTGTACGTGTCCGTACACCTTATTGGATTATGGTCTACATGACCTGGTTTTTATCTTTTAGCTAGTACTGCGTAATGTATGGTACACCTTTCCTAGTAATCGACATCCATCTCTTATCTTCTTTTTGTCCACAAGCTACAATCAGCTGCATGGGTAGTTGGCGTCCATGCTTCCTAATTTTGTTAACAGATTATAATATGATTAATTGGACCTTTTTTGTGCTACCAGTTATATTATGCGTTTGGTATTGCATACCCGCAACTATGCTTGTGCCTGTCTTTTTGTGTTTTCTTTGCATGACTAATCTTTCTCTAGTGTGTTCGAATCATTACTGAATCATGACCTACTTGCAGATGCAGGGAAGAAGACAAAGATGCTTATTTGTATTACATTCTGTCTGTTTATGGACAAGGCCGCACTATTGTGTTTTGTACATCCATAGCTGCATTACGGCATATTGCTGCTTTATTATCCATTGTTGGCGTTAATGTCTTGACTCTTCATGCTCAAAGACAGCAACGAGCACGCTTGAAGGTTAGCTTACAATTTTTTTTGAAAAGGATACGAGTCTCACTATTATTAATATAAATAAAGAGACAAAGCTCAATGTACATGAGGATTATACAAAGAGCAAAGGGGAGAGGAAAGATCAACAGACGCATTCGGGCATCTCAACTAGGTTGACACCCCCTTAGCGCCCTCAACACAACCAAAAAGCAACAATATAATATCAAAACAAAACCACAAAAACAAAGCCAAACGAAAAGATAAAAAGAATTTGTCCAAAGCAAAAACAAAAACAAAGGCAGCAGGCTGAGAACAAGAAGAATAAGCCTTGATTGATTGAGCAAAAAACTGTTTGAAGCAGAGGGCTGATCCGGAAGTCCTGATCATCAAGGACTTCAAAGTGGGGATGCTGTAAAGGCTGGCCAATATAACACAATATCCTACGTCGAAGATCTTCTTTTGCAATACATTTTCTAAAAAATTCCAATCAACTCTGTTAAAGACCTTTTCAAGGTCTAATTTAAAGATCCATCTTTTCTTTTTTCGGATTCTATAGTCCTCCACAGTTTCGTTTGCTATTAAAATAGGATCCAAGATTTGGCGCTCTTCCAGAAAGCCACATTGTAATGGAGCAGTAATACTTGACATTACTTTCTTTAATCTTTATGCGAGAACCTTTGCAAACAAATTATAAATTAATGTTGAAACTGATCCAGCAGAGAACGTGAAACTGACCTTCCTTCTCTTGACCATGTGAATTTACCGTTGGAAAACGGAATTTCTAGTAGCTTTGCCACTCTAATGAGTTTATTAATTTTTCTCATTCCATTTGTTAATCTTCCTACTGGAAATCTCTCTTGAACTTTTCGAATGATGTTGAAATCAGTTCCCAAACACCAGGCTCTTGTACAAAGGTCTGAAAGAAGAGACAACTCCGGACAAATTTGGTTTCTATCTCAATAATGTGTGGGACCATAGAAGTTTGAAATCCAACATATTTTTCTATTGATTGTGCTGCATTTTACTGAAAGAGAATAGTCTCGTTTCAGAACTTCAATAATCGACAACTTAGATTCATCCCACATAATCAGCAAAACTCCTAATCTGCCACTAGCTTCAAACAAAAATCCAGCCAATTCCTTTTGAACTCCATACTGCCTTCATAATACAACTGGCAATCTCTTCTCTTTTGGTCTCCTGAAACAAAACTCTATCTGGATTAGCTTTCTTCAAAAGATTTTTAAAAGCCAATTGTTTCGAAAGGCCCATGAATCCTCTAGTGTTCCATGATATAATCTCCATCTTTGCTACCTCTGCCTTATATCAATTCAATTTCACATGCTGCCAAGAATGGAACCAACTCTTGAGGGGGAAGGATACTTGCTGACCTGCACAAAATTTCTTTTTCTGGGGAGGAAAACAATTTAATAAAATCTGGACCGAGAGAGTCACTGTCCTCTTGTTTCTCTGTCTCTGATTGAATTATTTCTTCCTCAACTGGTTCAAATTCTGCACTACTTTTAGACAGCTCTAAATTGGTTAGCTTACGATTTAGACAGCTCGTATCTGTCATACAGTCCTTTCATATGTGGGGGTGCTGAGTTGGGCAAGAACTCGTGCTATCTTTTTTTTGAAAAGGATACGAGACTCACTATTATTAATATTGAAAAATAAAGAGAACCCTCAGTGTACATGAGAGTTATATAAAGAGCAACGGGGGAGGGAGGATCAACAGGCGCACTCGGACATCTCAACTAGGTTGACACCCCCTTAGCGCCATCATCACATCCAAAAAGTGACAATACAAGATCAAACAAAAAACCACAAAAACAAAGCCAAACAAAATGACAAAATAATTTGGCCAAAGCAAAATCATAAATCATAGGCAGCAAGCCAAGAGCAAAGAAGAATAAGAAGAATAAGCCTTGATTGATTGAGCAAAAAACTGTTTGAAGCAGAGGGCTGATCCGGAAGTTCTGATGATCAAGGACTTCAAGGTGGGGCGACTATAAACGCTGACCAATTTAACACAGTATCCTGCAAAGAGTAATCCTGAAAATCTTTGGATAGAGAACACCATGAAGAGGCATTCAAGAGACTAAAATGAGTTTGTAGCTCTGATGAAGCACCATGAAGATGCTTTTATTTATTTCAACCAATACATTTTAGTGTGTAGCTCTAATAGCATTAGATCAAATTACCTTAGTTTTCCTATTTAAGAAAATTTACTTGTGCAAAATAAAAGAAGAAATTTGATACAACACTGGTGCTTCATTAGAGCTACAAACTCAGAGACTTCCAATTTTTGTTCACCCTAGGCAATTGATCGCTTCCGTGGAAGTCAAAATGGGATACTGATTGCCACTGATGTTGCGGCTAGAGGCCTCGATATTCCTGGTGTTCGAACGGTTGTCCACTATCAACTACCACATTCAGCTGAGGTTAGTAAGATACAGTTTGCCTTGTTTGAACCTTTTCTGTGCAACTGTTACTAAATGTGCAACTGTTACTAAATGTCTAATTTGAAAGTAGGTTTATGTTCATAGAAGTGGAAGAACAGCCAGAGCTTCTGCCGATGGTTGCAGTATCGCGTTGGTCTCAGCCAATGAAACTTCCAAATTTGCATCTCTGTGCAAATCATTCTCTAAGGTAGCAAATCTATAATCATGTAAAAAGCGGTAGCAGATCTAGAAAGATTATTTAATGTTCCTACCATGTGGATTCGCCAGACTATTGTTTTTGTTTTCTTTTCTCTATCTGACTTGTGTTTTAAAGAAATAGTAGCTGCCAATATGAGGCTCTTTAACTTTTATAGCCTTTTTGGATATATCAGCAATAGCTGCGATGTCTTTTGAGCAATCTTCCTTATACATGCTTCATTTGTTTCTGTTCCGATAGGAAAGCTTCCAGCGATTTCCTGTT
Source organism: Cucumis hystrix (assembly GCA_025688845.1). Taxonomy (NCBI): domain Eukaryota; kingdom Viridiplantae; phylum Streptophyta; class Magnoliopsida; order Cucurbitales; family Cucurbitaceae; genus Cucumis; species Cucumis hystrix. Next base: position 2,748,480 of record CM046887.1, read on the forward strand.
GATAATTCATACATGCCAGAGGTTCTAAAACGTTTGTCTCTTGCACGCCAGATTGACAAAATTGTGCGGAAGGAGTCCCAGGTAAACATAGACATAATTCCATGCCTATATATTGCTTACACATGGAAATTTGTATCCTGGTACGGCACTTCCTAGTTCCTTTTTGTGCTCCTGCTAATTGGTGTAATTGGCTGTGATTTGTTTGTGCTTATTACCATAGTTCTAATCCTAGAGTTACACATGTTCATTTGCTTTTTTGGTTGTTATGAGTTTAAAGTGATGTTGCTGATTTCTAGGAGAAGGCAAGTAAAACTTGGTTTGAGCGGAATGCAGAGTTAGTGGAATTAGTTGTGGACAACGATGACAGTGAAGAGGAGAGAGCAAACAATAATAAGCAGAAGAAAGTTGGCTGCATCCAGTTAAAGAAACTGCAGCAGGTACTAGCCGCAATGGCTAATTTTTTTAAAAAATGAGGTGATATGGTGGCTATGTTAAATTCCACTGGTAATATCTTCCTTCCTTTTATAACTTATTACTAATTGCAGGAGCTCGACAAGCTGCTTTCCCACCCTCTGCAACCAAAATCATTTTCACACCGATATTTGGCTGGTGTAAGTACCACTATTAATTGTTAAATGTTCCGTTCATAAGTTTTCCCCATTGCTTCTCATAAATTTTCTGGATTAAGGATTATCTTTTTGTGAAATGTTGTAATATTATAAGATATTTTGCATCAAGAGAAAAAGTTCCTCTATGTAAAGAAAGGAAGTGGGAGAAAGAAAATAACCGCTGTCTTTGCTATTCAAACAACAGCTTATCATAAAATATTTTGATCATGATTTACCCTGCTTTTGTTGGTTTTCTTGAAATATCCTTTTCTTTTTACCCGTGCTAATGTACCTGTTTCCCCAGTCAATGGGTGCATGGGTTTGAATAATCTCTGGTTTTCAGCTATTGATTGTTCATAGTAAATTACTAATTACACAATGACTGTATTCCCTCCTTGCTTGTCAGGCTGGGGTTTCACTTCTTCTGCAACATCAATTTGAAGAACTGGCCAAGCAGAACACTTCTGTTCAGACTATGGGAGATAACAAAAGGAGGAAGTTGGCTGCTTTTGGTCAAGATCTTACAGAACCACTTCAAGCACTTCGAACTGGTGGTCAACAGGTATCAAGCACTTTCTACTTTCATTGAAAATCAGTTTTCTTGTCTAAATGGTTTGTAGGGTAATTGAATGATGAATCATCCATTTAGTCAAAATTTCAAGTATTTATCTGTAAGACCCCTAGTTAGGAAAGAATAGGATTATTAGTATGGTTATTAGAATGGGCATATTAGTAGTTTGATAGTACGTTGGTTATTAATGGTAGGAAGGGTGGTGGGGAAAGGTATGAAGAATTTTGTAGTGGAATTTCCTTGAGTGGGAATTTAATAGCCTTTAGCCCTCTCGAAAGGCTAGGGGTCAGTTGTTCTTGTGATATTTTCAATATATTTTTCATATTTGATTGTTCTCGAGTTGTTGTGTGCTCTTGAGTATCTCTTGTTCAGTTGGGATCCTAACAAATTGGTATTAGAGCACAAGATGGATTCAGATGCAATTGTTGAAACGGTAGAGAGGATGCTGGAGGTGCTTGAATCAATGCAACAAACGATTTAGTATTATCAACAAAGATTTGCAGAAAGAGAGGGAAAGAGAAGATTCTACCTCCAAAAACCTTGAGTGACAGCTAGCTGGTCGAGTTTGAAGAGCTGCTGGACGACGTCAATTTTATTCGAAAATGCCTTCAAAAAAGTGAGGAAAAACAAATTGACAAGCCAAGAGGGAAGAAAAAAGCGATCATTGAAAAAGACAAGATTCGAAAAGCAGCTTTGTGAGTGGAGGGAGAACTTATCAGGGAACCTATGGTCAGAGAAGAAACAAGGTGAGGAAAAGATGTGAGATCAAAAGCTGAAAACGGTGGCGACTAGCATACAAAGAATGGAAGAAGAAGAAAAGTACTGGCAGAAAAACGAGATAGAAAGTGGAAGAGGGGGCGATAATGTCGGAATGGGTAGAGATGATATTTTGGGGAAAGCATTGTTGCAAGTTTCGGGAGGAGAGAGGGAAGAGTTTGGAGAATGACAATAGTGAAAAAAATAGAAGAGGAGGCCATTATCGACAACAATGGAATGGGCAGCCGGAGATGAACCTTTGGGGAAAATGTAGATGCAAGCCTTGTATAGAGAAGGCATAAAAGAGATGGAAATGGGTCAACCATGATCGACGGCTATCTCGTTGCTGCTGAAGAAGCTTTGGAGAAGACAACAAAGTTGGAGTAGGTTACAGTTAGTTGCTGCCGGTGATGGGTCCCAAGAGAAGAAAGAGAAAAATGAGAAAGTTGGCGGTGGGTTGACGTTGAAGAACCCTATTCTATCCTCGTACCTACCAATTAGGGGGGACTGGGGAGGGGAGAGGAAGGTTGGGACTGTGGATTTCTATGTCTGTGGACTGCACAAGTTGGGTTCTAGTGGGCCACTGATGATTAAGAAAGATAAGGCCCATTTGTCCTCAAAGATAGAAAAATGTGGACTGCACAATAGGCTTCTTAAACATGGGCTTGGGTATTTTAATGAGATAATATACATTCTAACTCATGAGGATGTTGTTGATCATAGGTGACAGAAAACCGAATGGGATGAACAAGAAATCAAAAGTGCCAAAACTTATGGTTGGGTAGTCGATGGAAGATTTGTAGATTAAAGCTAAAGAGAATGGGGAGCCTCGATGGAAGGTAAATGAAATAGTTCATAGTGGCAGATGGGAGGAGGAACGACAGAGAAGGAAGTACGCCGACAACCATATAGTCGGAGACAAGCCAAGCAGAAACAGAACAGAACTGCATAGAGAAGCACATAAACCCAGCCAGAGGACCAGCTAAAAACCAAAAACAATAATCCAACAGAGAGGAAACCCAATAAGCAAAAAAACAATATCCAGAACAGACCAATCCAGAATCCAATTCAGAACAACCCAAACAAAACACAAGTGCAGAAGCAGAAAAAATATCCATACAGAACACAAGCTAGCAACCGACAACCAACCAAAAATATAAAGTTGAACAAATCAAGAAATCACTACACCCAACCAGCCATTCTAAAACCAGCACCAACCAACGTTGAGGTGGAGACGGAAAGACAGCGAGACGGATGATAGACGTCGGGGAAAACATCGAGGGTTAGAAAGAGAAGAAGAATCATTATAGAGAGCATCGTTTGAGGAAAGAAAAAGTGGAGACTCTGTTCAACAGTGGTGGATGGCTAGATTCATCAATGGAAGTTGACAGATGGGATTGCCGAGGAAGGATAAAATGGATGGCAATAAGGAAAATGGAACTGGAAAACGTAAAGGGCGGTGTACAGATGGAGATGGAGACGGTGCTGGCAGCTTATGTTGGAATGGCAAAGAGGTCAGTAGACGGAGAAAAGACGGTTGAGATTTGCAAAGGGAGTTGGCATACAAAGTACGGAGAAGATGAATTGCAAAAGAGAAAAAATTGTGTGAGGGAGAGATAAGGGATGCCCACGTGAAATGGGGGGGTATTAATTCAATTTGGGCTTCGGCCTGAAATCACTAAAAAGGGTTGAGACCCATTATTTTGTGCAGATGCAAACTGAAGGGGTGGGTTGCAACACGTGAAAATGGGAAGGATTGGAAGGAAGAAAAAGGAGGCTGGGGTGGGATTGTGGTATGGAAAATGTAGCAGCATGATTCTGGACTTGATTGTGGGCTGGAATTGTTTAAAGCTCATTGCTACTTTCAAAGAAGATAAAGGAGTATCGGCCCAAAAGATTGACTTGATTTTGGAGCCACCAATGAGTTATAGGCCTAGCCCATTTGGGAAGAATAGCCAATTTGAACAACACTTCCAGTGGGGTGGAGATAGGCTCGTTGAAATATTGTGGAGTCCTTGGGTGCTTATTGGGCTGAATCCAAGTGAATTGATCGAAGCTCAAGTGTTCCTAAAGCTGAAGAGGGTGACAATGGGGCAGGTGGTCTGTTTAGTTGATATATAATTAAAAAAAAAAAAGAGAAGTAGCTCAATTTTGTCATTGTGTTTTGTAATCATACCTTGAGGACAAGGTGTCTTCACGGAGTATCGTAAGGCCTCTAGTTATGTAAGAATAAGATTATTAGTATGGTTATTAGAATGGGCATATTAGTAATTTGATAGTAAGTTGGTTAGGGCTTTTTAGTAATAAATAGTAGGAGAGGGGTTGGGGAAAGGTATGAAGAATTTTGTACCGGAATTTTCTTGAGTGGGAATTCAGGAGAGTCTAGCCATCTTGAAAGGCTAGGGGTTACTCGTTCTTATGATATTATAGCTTATTGTTAGAATTTGTATATATGGAAAAAATATTTATGGAAAACTTACCATAAATATTTCTTTTCTTCTTTGCTCTTTACATCCTATTTAAGTTCCCTCATTTGTACCATTGTTAATTATCAGAAAAATAATAAAACTAAAACATCGTGGTTTTTCTGGTTCTCGGGTTTCCACGTAAGCCTTGGTTTCGTGTTTATTGCTTTCAATACTTATATTTCAATATATTTTTCATATTTGATTGTTCTTGAGTTGTGTGTTCTTGAGTTAGGTTAGGATCCTAACAGTATCCTTCTTTGACAGGTACATATGAATGCAAAAGAGATGGCTGAAAAACGGAGGAAAATGGAGAACGTCAAGAGAAAGAAAAAAGAGGAGAAAAAACGTAAGCTACTAAAATCTTTATTGAATGGGACTTTTTTTTCAAAATTCTTCCTCTCAACTATCATAAAATATTAAGTAATGTCAAGAAATGAGTGGTCAATTAGAAACCAAAAATACCAAAACATTCTAGATCTCATAAGCAAGCAGCCTCATAAAAAAGTACATTCTTTTAAAAGCAAAACGAGATGGAAAATATAAAGATAACAGAAACGCTGAGACATAAATAATGTGATTATCTTACTAAAACATAAAATATAACCCATATTTATATTGAATGGGACTCTTTGGTCGTTTTCAAATTGTCATCTTTATAATTTCCAGTTCTAAAGAACTGTAGAACGTTGGAAATCTGCTCAGGTTCCTCATTTCACAATTATTTTCTTGCAGGCTTGCGCGATCAGCGGAGAAATAAACGGAAACAAATGAAAGGCAAGATTTAGAAAATTGATCATTCTGGTAAACTGCATTAAAGTTTATAGAACAAATGAATAACAATACAGTGCTCTTGTTTTTAATTTTAGTTTTTAGGTCTGATTTTTTTGGGGTAAATTATGAACAGAAAAGATTGCTGATTTTGGTGATGTATGGGGGGACATCAAAATTTTGAGCAGAGATGGTTAGATTGGCTATAATTTTATGCCAATTTTGTGTAGATGGAGAACTGTTGGAATGTTAAAGGCATAGTTTTTAGGTGACATTTGAGGCAGATGATCCTGCCTCAGATGGGTTTGGTTATTGCTTCCTTAACAATTGTTTTCTTAGTAAATAACACTTTCTCAATACCAATGCTAATATTGGCAAATGAAGACTTCTAAAGCATCATAAGGATGGAGAATGAAAGTTTTCCCGTGCATCTGTTTAGGTCAAATTTGATAAATTTGCATTGTCGGTCGAAATTGAAAAGTTTGATTGTGAGTACATTTTTAGTCGATATCCTTTTGTTTTTATTTTGGGAAAAATTATTTCTCCCATACTTGAATAAGAATATGAGATTGATACTCCTTTTAAAATGGAGTTTTAAAAAATGCATGTTTGTTAGTTTCAAATCCCCTATATTATTGGATGAAAAACTGGAAGTTGGAAATTTTACTCTCATTTATTTATTTTAATTTTTAAATTATAATAAATCTTAATAAATAAATTTCATTAGGATATGAAATTCACAAAGGAAGGGCAATAGCATAAGTCAACGGAGTTACTAGAGACTTATCCGTATAAACAAATTGGCCAAATGTGGAATAGATAGAAAAAGGAAAAGACAATCAATGCAAAAATGAAATCACGAGACTATGGAGAATCTATCACTTTTTTATCTTAAGCTATGGTTATCTTACTAAAATATAAATATAAAACAAGACATCATTTGTTTGTGCTGAGGATAAGGAATAGAATGACAAACAGCAATAACATAAACTAATACTAAGTGGGTGTAAATGTACCATTATATCTGTTTCCATTGAAGACATGACTTTTATGCATCCTTAAGTTACCGGACAACTTGGTACTAGATTTTAGATTAGGCATATGAAAAAAATAAAATTCTTTCTTTGATTCAATCCTGATCAAACTAGAGATACTGTTAGGACCAAATCTTCATGGAGCACTATATCAAAATCGAGATTTTGATGAATAGGTAGAAAGTTAGCATTATCCTAATATGTTGAACACAGTGATTTTGATCGTACAATAAATGTTGGTTGATCAGTAGTATCATTTATTGTCACAAGTGATCACTTGGAGAATCTAGTTGGATAATAATTCTTCAGTTTTCTCTACTTTTTGTATGTTCAGCTAAATGCATATGGATGGTGTCATAGCTACAGTAAATTGTATTATATTCACCCTCTCCCATTGATCCTTCTTGATTGGAAGGTTTTTTGTTAGTAGTTTCCTTGGGAGAGGGCTTGCTCTCCCTGGCCTTTGGGTGGTTACTTGTATACGCGCGCACACACACAAAAGGTTTCTCATTAAAAAAGAGAAGAAAAAAAATGGTTTCTCTACTCATTACATTGTTAAAAAAATAAAAAGAAGGAACATTTGAAAAATTGTCTGAAATGAACTTTTGGACGATAATAAATCTTTCCCCTATTCATTAGATTAAAAAAAATGTCCCTCTATTTATTACCCAAAAGCATACATCATAACTAAGCTTATCGTGTATTTGCATATAAAAGTTCAGAAAATAGAGTTTTAAGGTGAGTTCTGGACTACTTTCCAGGACTTTTACAGTGAAGACTCCACGAAGTTAACATAATTATCTTTTTAAAAATATTTAACAAAAGGGTGCGACTAGATTGTGCACATTAGCTTTGCCAAATGCAGAATTTGGCGTGAGATTGGTGTGAAAATCCTCAAAATTCCACAGCAATCCATCCCATAATTGATGGTCTTCCATCGAAATTGCCTCGGGCAGAGACAACAAGAGGCTTCCTGGCTGGTCATGATCTATTTGGGGATTGAAGTTACTGATTATGCCAGTACAAGATTCTTGCCTTATTTGAGGCTGAGAATTGTTTATAGGTTCAGCTTTCATAGCAGGTTGTCGGTTCAGTTGCTGCTGCTGTCTTAGGAGTTCTCGATGTTGTTGTTGTCGTAAGAGTTCCCAGTACTGTTGTTGCTGCTGCTGCTGCTGTTGATGATATTGATGCTTTCGTAGAAACCGAGCATTAGGCTTTTCATTGCGGCTGGAAGTTACTTTTGCTTTTTTCTTGAAATGGGTTCTCCAGTAGTTCTTGATTTCGTTATCAGTTCTTCCTGGCAAACTTCTAGCAATGGTAGACCACCTGTAGTATTTACAAATAAAAAGTTTAGTTCTTTTTAGCTGTTTCATAATTACAAAATCTATAGGTGATAAATGTTTAGTGAGACCTCTTCATATCTTCAACAATCATACTGTACCCAGATATTATTGTTTTATTGTTTTTTTGTTCTCTGGACCCACCAAATTTTTGTTAAAACTTAGGAAAAAGAAGGGAGGGTTACCTGTTACCCCATCTCGCATGAAGCTCTAGAATTATGCTCTCTTCATGTGGGGTTATCTGCCCTCTCTTTAGGTCTGGCCTCAGGTAGTTTACCCATCGCAGCCTACAACTCTTCCCATTCCTTCTCAATCCTGAATGCACCAAAAGAACTTATAAGAGAGGCATTTTGGATTACAAGCTTAAGACAATGAATGAAAAGGAGACTAAAAATCAAGGAAAATGCCAAAGGAAGACGTAGGAAGGGCAGGGGGGAATGAATACTCCATAGTAGAATGAAATAACGTTCCAAATCAAGGAAAATTTCCGAAGAAGAAAATTGTAGTAAGAGAGGGAAACAGATACTCAATTTAAAGCGAGTAAACAAAATTCCCATACTCGAACAGAGCCAACTTTGGGAGGAATGTATGTTAATGTATTTGACGTTTGATAAGTCGGTCCAATTTTCCGGTACTGAAAATCTAAGACAAAGGGGCTGTTTTACCTGCAGGGTGAGCCACAGAGTTCCACCTTCCTTCACCATGAACTCTCACATATTCCATAAGCAGCCTATCTTCTTCAGCAGTCCAAGGCCCTTTTCTCCATCCTTCTGCTGCTACTTTGCCCCAACCAGAATGCTCACCCATCATCATCATCATCATCATCCAGCTCTGCCTTTTAAAATTTATGCTTCTGAATATTATGCAAAGAATCTTTGATGTTGTCTCTCTCTTACAGATTTCTATGGCATATTGGGTTAATGTTTGTTCCATATTTATATAGTCACTCATCATTTGAGAAATTTTCTGATCCTTTTTACTGTTCAAGTTATTGTGATCATCATCATCTTTGAAACTAGATTATAAAATGGCATGTATGTCCTCAACAATATTTTATTATGTATTGCTCTTTTCCCTTTTTTTGGAACTCCTTTTTGGGACTGTCTAATCTTATTCTTCATATTTAAAAAATGACCCATTTGATTATTTTAACTTGTTTCCATCTTGCTTTTAGAAAAATATTATAAAGTGATGAGCTTGTAGTTGTCTAGATTATATGTAGATTCTCTCCAAATTTTAAACTAGAAAAGGGTTCTTTGGCCTTTTAAATAGACTGAGATTGCAAATCTTTATCAGGAATCACAGTATGATTTTTCAAGATGAGAAAACGGTTCAGTGCAGGTTGTTGTTTCCAGATCAACCTTTGGCTTGAGATGATTCTATAAGAGCGTTTTTCTTTTTATTATATGCAAATGGGACAATTTAACGTCTAATCTATAGATCAATAGTATAACTTAATGTTAGTTAAATTAAGAGTTGTTTGAGTGTTAAAATATAATGGTATTACTAATATATTTACACGGTGTTTAGCCCAATGACATCATAGTTGGTGTTAGATAATTTAGCCAATTCGAATAGTGTTTATGATTGAAGTTTACACGTTTATTCGAGAATTTTGTCTTCCTATCTTTTATTCTCCCTCAAATATTTTCTAATACTTGATTAAACAATTCTGCGCGTGGAACGTATACTTTTTACTTCTAACATATTATCTCCAAACTTTAGAACTCAATTCAATGTTCAAAACAACTGTAGAACATTTTGCTTCAAAAATAATTTTATTTTATGATACTTTGAAAGGATTGTTCATCATAAATACAAGGAAAAATAGTTTAATTTGTTCTAAAAGTTAAATCAACTATGAAAATATGTAAACTTCTTGTATTCTTTTTTCACATGTGAAATTCTCTCTTGGTCAAGACTCATCACAGCTTTTGTTAGCTTAGTATGCTAACTTAGGTTATACCAACATTATATGCTTCAAATTCTACGCATTTTTCTTTTTATTAGTATCTGTTTTTGTATTCTAATCTTGTATTTACTTGACATAAGCTATTTCATGTCATTTCTCATTCTTAAACATCAAGATATTTATTTGTTCCGAAAAAACCACATCCAAAATATCATATGAAGAATTGATGACAGTAATACACATGAAGGAAATGACAAACCTTGGTGATGCCAAAGTATTAGGTGACATGAAAACTCCAATAATAATTCTTATAATAATCAAAATGAAAAGAAACTATTTTTAATAAAAAGGGGAAAAACATTCTTAGGGCCACGTAAACCCCTCTCCTTGATAAAAATAATTTTTGAGTAACTAAAAAAGAATTGTGCGAGTGGATGAACTTTTTTATATGAAAATTACTGGATGTCCAATGGAATTTTGCCACCTGTTTGCTTAAGAAGATGTGACATGTACAATGTCTATTCTGTCTTCTTTTAAATACAATATTTTCATGCCATTTTGAGACATTAAAATGAAGTCATTTGGACACTTGGCTCTTTCTTATTTCACTATGTGAGAGAGAATGTCTTGCATGCACTTTTTCCCCATTAAACACAATATATTTATTTTTCAAAATAAAATTAGCAAAATTTCACCCAAATTCTGTCAACGTCTACCAATGATAAAAGATAGTGGTCTATTGGTATGTATTAATGACGGTTACTTTAGACACTGATGTTTTGTTATATTTATAAATATTTTGGTTCATTTTGCTCTATTTTTTAAAATCATATTACCAACTTCGTTATTTTTTAATTTCTTAAAATTATATTGACAAGGATAATCCAAAGTGAGAAGGCTCGAATTCACCATAGATAACTCTACTTCATCTGTCTTTTTTGAAAAATTCTAATATTACTTTGTATTTTTTATTATTAGATGAGGTTTTTAGACATTTGACTGTACCGTACTTCTCAAAATATCTCACACCAAAATCAAAATCCTAATCTTCAAGGGGTCTCTTAGCTTTGAATAAAAAAAAAGGGTTACATTTCTTCACTAAAAAAAAGTAATTGAAAGAAAGAAATAAAATAATATTCCAAGTGATTTCACCTTTGGAGTTTGCTTAAAAATCGTCTTCTAGCAAACGTGTTATGCACAAAATCATTACTATATGGAATTTCACCAACCATATCTATTTTAATATTTATATGCCCTAGATTTCCTCCATTAGCATAAATGTTTAATTAATTAAATTAAACACTATATTTAAGAAAACCTTGTTTGATTATGTTATGATCTGCAAACACTTTATGAACACCAATACTCAAAAAGGGTATACGGAAAAACTAAAAACAAAATACAATTACGAATTTTGTTTTGGATTTTAAAGGTTGCTATACTAAGTGGTCAACAAAAAGAAAATATAAATATGAGATTATGTGTGTTAAATAAAATTTTCAAAAAATTAAAATGGTAGTTAAGATAAACATAACTCAATATATCGGTCATATATTATATTTAATCTTCATTTTGTATGATATAGACTTTATTTATGAAAGATTTAGTCCACAATCATATTGTATTTGCATTTTAACTATTAATTTATATTTTTAATTTATTGTTTAGATAGATTTGTTCTAAAATTTCACTATATATTTTTTTATAAATTTCCATCATATTCGTGATTTTTCTTGAAAAATCTGTAAATGTATCCATAAATTACGAAATTTCAACCCTTGGTATTAATAAAGCATGTATGGTCAATTTATGTACTAAGTTGCCATTGTTTTGAAAGGACTGGTAATTACTAAGTTAGTTTTCAATATTTTTTTTTTTGCAAATTGTATCGAATGACAAAAAAAATTAGAAAAAATAAGTCAATAGTATATCTTTTTTGCATCAAGTAATTAGATATATCAAAGAGTTATATTCAGAGAGCTATTAGCTTTTAAATTTTCTACTTTTGCAAATTAGAAAATGTATTGACATGTGTCTTATTATTATAAATTTGTTTTGCTATTTTTGTAAACACCGTTCTTTTTCTTTTTCTAAAATACAATAGGGATACGTAGTTTGAACCATAAGCTTTATGATTACTAGCACATTCCAACTGTGCTATGGTCGTTTTGGTAAGTTGTTGAGTTTAGTTGTTACATGTTTTTTCTAAAAGCACAACTAGGCTTGGAGGATTCAAACCACATACTTTGTATCATGAGCTTTGTTTTGGAAAGTTGTTATTTATTAGAGAAATTGAGGATACCTACTCGTTCCTTGTAGGGAGAACGACTTGATATATGTAAATTTATACTTTCAATATCAAAAACAAGAAGTAAATGTTATATCACCCGATAAATTATGAGGGTAGAGATCAACTATATATTTGTGAGGGTAGAGATCAACTCATCATCTACCTTTTAACATAGCAATTAATTAAAAATTTAACTACAAAACAACTTTTGTGTTGACAGCTATGTTCATGTTTTTAAGTATATTTGTAATTTAGCAAACTCATCCAAAGATATGGAATATAATAAACACATAATTGAACAAATTGACCATCTCATCATCTCTTTTTAGAAAATTACAAATATAAATAGAAGGATTATTATGATTGATCATACTTTTAGTACGGACAAGGGAAGAACAAAGGGATCTGCTCTAATAAAAGAATATAAAAGAACTTAGCATAAAACTTGAATTTGATTAACAGCTAAGCATTGGTTTTATGCATAATTAATTAAAAAGAAGATATCCTACAATTCTTTTCATCATATTTTATTAACATATAATAATAAACTTTTGTATTAATTAAATTGTGTCCTTCTAGATCAATTCTGATTAGGATTGAAATTATGAGATATTGTGGGGTTAAATCAACCTTAAATTTTAGTATATAAAAATAAAAATAATAAAAAGATTCTCTTTTAATTCTGTTGCTTTTGATCTCCTTCAAATGGATATGGTGTTCATTGGGATTTCATTTAATGAGTTTCAATCAACAATCATATACTACAAAGATTTAATTCTTCAATTTTAAAGTAATTTTGGTTTCAGTTTAGTTTATTATAATTAGTTAGGTACAATCTTACTAATCATATATTTTGTTGTTTATATATATTCATTATGTGACCCCTGATGAGTTAGTGTATTTTCTATTTGTTTCTCTTTGTTATAGTGTTTTCAGAAGGAGTAAATAAAAAGAAAAAAAAAAGAAGAAAGTGGAGAAAAAAAACAAACTAAAATTAAATCGAAACGTGTAAATACTTATCAGACTAAATTAAGGCTTTTAAAACTATATATTAAATTCAAATTAAGACGATGAAAGCTTTGTAAACACTCATGACAACCCATCTATGGATAAGAAACAATAACTTACTCATTACGAAGACAAAGGGAAAAATAATGTGATATGAAATATTGATTTTTCAAGCTAACACAAGTAATGTTATTCACATCTCTTATATTTCTTTTCCCTTCAATAAACCATAGGGAAAGAGTATCAACAACGTAACTAGAAGACATCAGGATTGAACAACAAAACAAAAGGCATTCAGATAAGAAAAGTTTACATATTTATGGAATATAATTGATACTCATTTAAATCTTTTTTTAATAATAACAATTATCGATTTTGAAAAGAAAAAACGTGAACATGACTATTTGAAAAACTATTATGTTATATCTATTATACTTCTAAGTTTAAAAGTTTTATCTATAAGTAAAATATTGGTACAAGTATTCTTTTATTTATTTATTTTGGCATCCATGTACTCTTTTATTCATACAAAATAAATTTGTTATCAATTTTTTACAACAATCAATTATGAGGGAGCATATGTTAATTTATCAAGGTTATTTTTTGTGTGCTTTGGTTTATATATGTTTTTATTTGGTTTATTTTGACACGTTTATTCTTTTAAAATATTTATGTTGGCTCTTATATTTTAAAAAAAGTGATTAGTTCATTCATTTTCATTTTTTCTTCATTTTAATTTTAATGGATCAAAATGGTCACACTTTAAAAGTTCAAAAATTAAAATAAAGTAAAATTGAAACTACGAGTACAAAGATGAACTAGAGCTAAAAAGAGACCAAAGAAATTTAAACTTCTTGACAAATAAATTTAACTTAACAGTAATGGACATAATCTTCAACCACTCAGGTGAGAGGTTCAAATTCTCAACCCTACACTACTACAAAATTGGCAATACTTGACGCTTAAAAACTGTCAAGTATCTGTTTACTTGACGGTTTTCAATGTGTCAAGTAATCCAATGTCAAGAATAAGGGTGGTTTACTTGACAGCTTTTAAACGGCAAGTACAATTATACTTGACAGGTAAAAAACGTCAAATATATAAGATTACTTGACGCTTTTTACGCGTCAAGTAATCCAATGTCAAGAATAAGGGGATTTCTTTGTTTGACAGTTTTTACGCATCAAGTAAATATATACTCTACAGTTTATAAATGTCAAGAATTTATTTATTCTTAACACATTTTACATGTCAAGAGTTTTTTTTTCTTTGAAATGAAAAATTGTACAATTTGAAATACCATGTAATTATATTGCACCTGTTTTGAAGTCCAACAATGATATACAACATGATCAATTGAACTATTTACATTTCTTGAATCAACCCAAACCTTCAATCAAATAACTAACAAATTGCATATGTATCATTGAACATATACATATAGTTGGTCATTACAATATACTTACAACATAGAAACATATCGTTCTTATTCATATTACAAAACGAGTTATGAACATCGTTCTTAATCATAAAACACAAAGTATATGTAATAACAAGAAACAGAGACATCACCCTTCTCCAAGCACCACAACACTCTTAGATAACTCCAAACTAATCAAAGTCTCACCGATTGTTATCCTCAACTCCTTGAAATCTACAAACGAAATAAGAATAGCATTAAAACTAAGAACTTTAACTTCTAACTCCAACTGGCATATAGCAAGCAATGAGGACTTAAATGTGAAGAACTATAAAGACTAGGTCAACAAAAAACTATCTAACATATTTCCACATCTAAACTCAGAAATGCACCATTAAATCATAGAGATCCAACGACACCTAATATAATTTATGTAACCTCAAAACAAACAATCGAAAAGGAAATTATCAGGCTGATAGGCTTCTCAAATCTAACAAAGATTAAGCCTAGACCATGATCTATGAATTTGCCCAAAGATTCAAGTGATGGGTGGCATTTGAAATTATAAATTATTGGATTGGATCGGGTAATTAAAGTAGTGAGAGTCCAAAGTCTAATCTAATTTAAGCCATGGTGAAATTTTGGACAAAATAAAAGGTTGGACCTAAGCCAACTTTAAGACCAATGGAAGTGGTTATTTTTTTTTTTACAGCCTTTCTATTTCAAATGAGTGCATGATTCTCATACAAAAAGATTTGCTAATTCCAAAGTCTAGATTTTTTTTGTTTGACGTTGAATCAATTTTGTGAACGATGGTATAGATAGTACCAATGGAGGATCTTTTGAGTTAATTAAAATGAATGGTAAGTAATATCTTCTATTGTTTTCCCCTAAATCCTAATTGTTTGTCATAATTTTTTTTTTTTATATTGAATTGACTATGATTTCTTTTTACCATCAATTAACGGAAGTAAACTTACCACTAGCTGGTAAATCTCTCCTTGATTTCCATTATATTATTTTTCAAAATTTAAAAAAGGGAAGAAGATATTCTAAAATTTGGAAAAAAAAACTACTTTATAGTACTCTTGAATTTAACTTTGGGGTTTTTTTTAAAAAAAAATTAACAAAAGTATAAATATAATAAAATCATTAAAAAAATAAAATTCATTACACTTAATTTTTTTTATAAAATATAAATATTTTGTCAAATATTCTATTTTTGACAATTTTTTCTTAAATTTTTTTTGGATGTATTAGTTAAAATTTAAAATTAATAATTTCACTGATTGAAACTCTCATAATTTAATCAATCCAAAAATCAAAATAATAGCTTAACGGCGTTCATTAAGTTTAGCCCTTCTCATCTTCTTTCTAACAAGTTATTGTGATCATTTTCTTTACAATCTCTTTGGATTGATTAAACGAAAATTGATATTTTAAAAAAATCAATTTTATTTAAACATTTTTCTTTTGTAAAAACTTATTAAAATTTACTTGATAAACTATTTTTTTTAGGGTCTATTTCTTTCAAAATAACATATTCTTTTTTAAAAAATTGAACGTTTAAAAATGCATTCTAAACACACCTATAATATTTGCTAGGATTTTAGGAAGAATTAATTTTTATTTTATTCCAAATTAAATGAAATGAAAATAGCTAAAAATCACTAATTACAAATAGGAAAATTTTTAAAAATGGTAGATTTTACAAAATATTTACAACTTATAGCAAATTCTATCCCTAATAGTCGTTGATATGCTATGGTGATAGATAGTGATAGAAGAATATCAGTGATAGAATCCAAAATTTTGCTATAGCTTGTAAATATTTTAATTTATTTTGCTATTTTTAAAAATGCCCCTTACAAATATCCTAATTTAATATACTTATACAAATTTTGATATTTACCGTTTTAAAATTTTAATTGATATAACCCTACAAACTTCAAAGTGTAAATTGATTTGATTTGAGCTTTGAATGGTAATATAATCAATCCACAAGAAGATTAATACACACTTCTTTGATATTGAAATAAGGCATACATATGTTACAATCAAAGCACTTTTGATTAATTAAGGACCAAATAATGTGTATAAATTTAATTAATATTCAAAGTTAGGTTTATAACATATATCACATGGGGTGGCCCAATTGGACATTATTGGAAGACTTTTCTAATGGAGTTGACCATTGCTTTCAAGGAGGGTTAAAAGTTATGAAAAATATCATCATAAAACATTGCATCTAGTTATCTTTCATATATTTTTATTATATATATATATATATATATATTAAACTAAGATGATTTGTTGTAAAAGAAAAAAAAAACCCTAAAGATGATTTATTTGACCTAGTATGTCCTTTTAGGGCAAGCTAGCCTTTTGTTTTAGTTATAATTAGAATTTAAAAATAAATAGAAAGGGTAGTGGATTAAAATTTAAGAATAAGATATTTAAACTGTATTATACATTTTTCTCCATTTTAAAGATATGTCACTTTTTATTGTAGGAAGTGTATCAAGTACATGGTCCATCAGATGTATTGGTTGTATTTGTACTTCTTTTACATTTCATAGGTTCGGCTTGTTTTGTGCCATTTTTGCAAAAGTAATAAATATGGGCTATGAGCTTATCTTTTTAAATTTATTTTGTCAAATGTACAAAAGAATCCATAAAATAAATGTATTTGATTGTCTTTTAGTACCACAAGATACGATCGAGAATCTAAACAAAATTAGAGCTCAGTTGAAGTTATAAAATTTTATTTCATTTATGATATTTTTCACACACAAAAAAAATCAAAATTTTCATATCTTCATCGTACTTACAACTAATTTATAAAGTTAAAGCAAATGATATCAAAGAAGAAGAGATATATATATTAAGATAAAAGCCTACCAACATTGGGTATATATAAGGAAAATATTTCAATATATACGTAAATCACATTTAAAACTAGAAGCCAACTATGTAGGAAAATTAGAATTTCACGAAAAATAATGAGACGCATGAACCGATCTCATTCAATCTTTGACACAAACAAGAAGAATGGAGAGAGATTGGAAATGGGTTCTCAAGTCCCAAATTTTCGCATGGAAAAAGTAATAATTAACCAGCTCAACATAGAACTTAGTCATTTCAATTAACCATATCAATTAACAATTTAGAATAAGAGAAAACAATAATGGAAGTCACATTTAAACTGAGCTGCCAACATCACATTCTCATCCTAAATAGCTAGAACTTTCGTACAAATAAGTGATATAAAAAGCTCCCTATAATAATTATCCATATGAAGCTACTTTTACGGTTTTACCTCCATCGACTCATCAAGTAAAATGCATCAACATCCACGTACATGAGCAATGACCCCCAACATACCAAACAAACTTAACAAGAAAGTCCCATAAGGACCAGCAGACCAAATTTGATGCCAAGCCGAAATGAGGCAGTTAAATTTCAAATCATTTGTGAGCCCGATCACAATGAAATTAACACTAACATTGACATGCAATAAAAAATTGAGTGATTCAATTGTTCTTAATATCACTATTGTTTCTAATGTGTAATTCAAACACAGACATTCAATAAGAACGTAATAATACAACCACGAAAAATTAAAATGGTACAGCGGAAGTTATTGTATTTAATAATGAAGAATAATTCATATTAGAAAAAAAAAAAAAAAAAAACAACTCATGAAAACAGATAAAATTCGAACAAGCTTCAATCCTGATCAAGAGTACAAATTCCTTAACCATATGAGTTGTATTTAAGTTGCATGTTGTGTAACATTTTAATTATATAATTAAAGATATTGTTCATAACTACAAAAAATTTTAATTATAAATATACATGTGTATACGAATTTGAACTATCCACTTCAAGAACATTTGTACGTTTTAATTAATCTCTTGAATCATATACATAGTTATGCTGGGGTATATGATTATTTGTCGATCATTGTTAAGCTAAAGTCACTTTCCTCACTTGATTGAACAACCTTATAAACTTTTAGCATTACTATAAAAAATTGAATGCTTTTAGGTAAAGGAAAAAGAAGCTTTATGAACTTCTGGATTTTTAGTCAATTTTTAATAATCATTTGGATTAGGGTTTATCCTAATGCTGAAAAACACACGCTTTAGGGGTAGGCAGAGTACATATATGATATCATGATATTTCCTTGTCTCTCTATACATAATCAAATCATCTTTTTTCCTTATTATTTAATTTTAATATCATGTCATCACCCACTTGTTATTCAAAACTTTTTACCCCTAAGTTTTTATTTTTGGGTTAAATATCATCCTTTTCTACAATTTTTAGATCAATATTTTCGAAGTTTCAAATTTGTCTTTTTACGCATTAAAATATCATTAATAGTAATTCATTAAGAGTGAATTTTTTCTTTTTTTAATTTAATGAAATATTTGAGCTATACTCCTTTAATATAATTAAGAACATCTAACCACTTTATTATATTAAAAAAGATAGATTAAATTTTTCTTTAAAATTTAAGTTAAATGAAGGGTAGTCCTAATTTAACTTAATAAAGTATAAGGTTTTAAGAAATATTTATGAGAAAAACAAAGTTAATTTAAAACTTTAAAAGTTTTGCCAACTTCATAGAAATTTGGAGTAGGTAATCACAAAATTTTCTCACTTAGTTGACCTAATAATTTACTTTTGCAAATTCCTTTTTAAAACTTTGATCAAAGGGAAATGACTATGAATAACATACAAAAAAAACAAAACAAAACTTTACTAAATATAGCAAATTTTTTAAATATAATGAACTAAAAGGTTTGGATGAATTTTGATATATTTTTTAAATAGTTTTAATATTTTATTAACTTTTAAAATACTCCCCGTTGGAATATACTATCATGTAATTTAAGTTAATCCATATAATATATAACCTGAGAATTTAAATTGGCATAGTTATTAATTTAGAGGTGGAAATTTAGATGTATAAATTTATATTTGACTTAATACATATTATCAGAAATTAATGTACCGTCATTCTTTAATGTTTGCTGATTAAACATATAACAATTGGAAAATATTTTCTTGAAAAGATCAAAAGAAAAAGAGATATTTTTAAAAATAGCAAAATAAATTAAAATATTTACAAGTTATAGCAAAATTTTGGATTCTATCATTGACAATCTTCTATCACTATAGCATATTAATGACTATGAGTGATAGAATTTGCTATAGGTTGTAAATATTTTGTAAAATTTACTATTTTTAAAAATTTTCCAAAGAAAAAAGTGAGATTGATGTATGCATAAAATAAAATATATAAATAAAATAAGTTGTAACAGTATGATATATATCAATCGTTGTAGTATATAAAATAAAAAATATTGATAATACAATAGGATTGATTTTTTAGGTACAAATACATTTGTGCACTAATACATTCTTCCGATCAAATTATTAGAAGTTTAAATACTGATAATGTTAGATATTTATATTATAGTAAAAGAAAGTAGAAAATGCCCAATTGTTTCTTCATTTGAGGCATTCATTCAAATGAAATGAGTTCTCTCTTTTTTTATTTATTTTATTTTATTTTATTTTTTATTTTTAAATTTTTGATCTTGAGAGTAAATATTAAAGAATTATGTCAAAATCCAGTAATTGAAGGTTGTAGTTTTATCACAATTGGTCATTGCATCTTATTGAGACGATTGTTATAATATACTTACAGTAGTAAATAATTGTTTTCAAAACAACACGTATCGAAGTCGTGCATTTTCCAACCTTTTGAAACTCAACCAAATTTGAAGTTTTTTTTAATAAGTTGTGGGTTATTTTAACTTTTAAACCATAATTCTGTAATTAAATATTATATATATATATTGTGTGTATTGTATGGAGTTACAAAAGAAAAAAAAAAGAAGTAAATGGAAATGGTTTTGAAAGTTTGGGTTTCAATGGAAAAAGAACAAAATCATAATTCAAGAAATTAGTGTTTTAATTAAATGAAAATTTTGTGGACTAAAAGAAAGTGATTTGATGTAATTTAAAAATAAATTAGCCAAACCCCCACTAGGTTTACTTCTTTGACCTCTCCAAGGGACATTCTTCTATTTATTATTTTATTTTCTCTTTTTCTCAATTAACTAATTTAATAGAATAACAGGGATTTGTACGGATGGTATTTAAAATTAATTTGGGCGGTTTGCTTTCAATATTAATTTTGAAGATGAAGTTTTCTGAAAATATATATATATAGGAAGAAAATCACTAACTGACAAAAATTTCTAAATAAAAGTAAATATTTTATCAAATTTTTTATTTTTGACCATTTCTCTTTGAAAAGATTGTGATGAAATTATTCATCCTAAATATCTGAAATTTTGTACACATGTATTCTAGAAAAATTTCCTAAGACGTAATCTAACATAGAATTGTCCTAACTTAAGCATGCTTAACTTTGTAGTTTCTATGATTAAGACACCGAAAAAATCTGCACTTTGTTGACGTATAAATAGTAATTTTCAATTCTTTTAAACTTTTCTCAACCTTACTTTCATGTTCTCAGATTCCTTTCATTCAAATATGATATCAATTAATTCATGCTCTCATTCTAAATCATTTCCAATTTTATATCTAAGGAAATTTTAGAAGAAAAAGGTGTTAAATAAATCTTGAAGCTTTATTTTTGTGTTAATTTGACATTTTATAAAATTTATAGGCGTAATTGACATAAAATTGAAAAAATATATTCAAAAGATTAAAAAAATATATGTGTGCATTATGGAAAAAAAAAATGTTTTTGTGTAGTTTACCCAACAATATGACAAATTTTTAATTCATTTTTCGAAAGAACTTTATTCATTATGCTATATTTGAAAATAATTGTATCTTTAATTCTTTTTTGTGCAAATGGCAAAAATGAATGCCTAAATGTTGACGCATTCAAATCTTGGAATGCACCTAAAGATTACTTTTACAATAGAATAAAAAAATTAAAAATTTCTTAGTCATTTCTAAACATTAATATCCAGTAGACACAAAATTAAAAATTTAAAGATTTAACGAACACTTGTTAAAGTTTAAGTGAGTATAAAACATCATCCTAAAATACTCTTGAAGTAAACTTGCACTTTCATTTCAAATATGAAAATTTTGGTGTGACACTTGTGTTAAAACTTAGATGACATAAGTTAAAGAATATCATAAGAGTATGCATAATGCTCTTTTGGTCTCTTAAGTTTAGGCTTATATCAGAGGTTTCAAAAGAAACATTTTAATGCTCAGGTTTCTGAAATGATTCTAGATGGTCTTTCATTCAATTTGGAATGATGAGTATATATACTGTTATTTGTCGACGGAGATGGTTTAACATATTAGATGCGGAGAATAAATTTAAAATGTAAAGCTTTTGTGAGATTTGATATATTGAAATCTTGTCTTCTTCTTCTTCGCCCATCGTTTCTTCCTGCTGCTCATTATTCGACCTGCAACTTTGAGTCAAGTTGCTTGGTTGTCCAATTGCTACGAGTCAAAGTCACTCGCTCATCTTCTTCTTAATACTCTCAATTTCCTTGTCAATCTCTAATTTTCACCCACCAAATTCAAACTGCTGCAAAATTGAAGCATCTAATTTTATTTGATTTATTTTCCATCCATGGGAGGCTTCTGTAAGCTGATCACCCTGTTTTCCTTGAAAAATTAAAATTCCATGCACGACATATTGGGAAACTTTCACATTCCCCACGAAATAAGAAGTTCAAAAGAAATCTTTAAAATAAAATATATTTACACATCGGTAATCATCAATGGTCAATCCATAAATTTTATATAGGAGACACCGAACACTATATAATAAACATACTAAAAAATGTTAAAAAAATATATCGACGTTTCGTTGATGCTTTAATAACATTAACTACATTTGTTACAATAAAGAATAAACCATCAATTTTCACATTGTTTTTTGTAATGTAAATGTAAAGTTGCAAAATGCAAGATTTAAACTCTTAACTTGATGGTTATGATGTAGCACTACACCATAACCAAACTTTGTTTAAAATAAAACATTATTTAATATATTGTAATCTGGCTCTTCAAATGAATATTAAAATAAAAAATTCGATAATGTGAGGGTACGTGTTCCATTGGTATCTTAATAAATCCACTTATGGTTATCATTATTAAATATTGAATTAATTACACAAAAATAAATATAGTTTAGCCTTAATTGATACGACCTACCATTTTAGAAGTGGAAGATTCAAATTTTCCAACGTCCGAACAAGAATATCTGAGTTAATTTTTCTAGAACAATTTCAAAGTTGAGAAAGAGGATGTAAGTTTCTTAATTTAAGAAATAGAAGTGAAACATCCATGAAAGTTTTATAAAGTCTTAACATTTGACTATTTTGTCTAATTAAGAAAATAGATATTTGACAAAAAAGAAAACATATATATCTATAAAAAAAAGACTTTTATATGGTCGTCAAGAAAAGTGGACACGTTTTATAGCTCAGTCAGCGGTCAACCACTCCATGTTGATTATCAACACGTAATTTTAGTCCAAAGATAGAGTTATTTTAGAATCTTAGATTAAATAAATTCGTAAGCACACTTATTCACTATATATATATATATATATATATTTTGTAACATCAAAAAGTTAAAATTTTAATTAATTATCTTAAATTATTTAGAATAATTTACATAAACGTAACAAAATCCAAAAAATTTGACGGTTTGTATAACAAAGCTAAAAAAGAAAAAAAAACTCATGAAAGTCACAATTGTATTCTTATAAATTCCATATGTACTCTTGAACATTGTGAGACGATTCATCACTTCTTTTTCTTCTTCTTGCAATTTTTTCATCTTCTCTTTAAAATTTTCTTTCTTCTATTTTTAAACGACTTATTCTTCTGTTTAAATTTTATATTTCAACTTAATCACTTTCAACAAGATGCTTTGAAGCTATTTCACGATTATATCAAAATTATTTTTCATCTTCTTCATATTCGAGAATATCAAGATCGTTTAAATATCAAGATCGTTTATGATAGGATGTTAATTAATTTGAATTTGGAAGTCCACAAGAGAAGTGAGATTCGATGGAAATTGGGTTGTATATATCTAATGCAAAAAAATGTGAAAAATTGATGGAAAAAGTAATGATATATATACATATATAATTGAGCAAAAAATTTATGATAATAAGACACATGTCACTACACTTTTTAAATTACAAAAGTAATAAATTTAAAAGTCGATAACTGATAACTATTTGATAGTTGTTTGATAGTCGTCTAATATCACTAATTATCTGTTATATGTTTCATATTCGCAATATGCAACAAAGAGGTGTCATGGGTTATTTTTTTTCTAAATGTTTTTGTCATTTGATGTAATTTCTCTATAATTAATAGTGAAAAATATTGTTTTAAATGAGGAGAGAGAAAGTTAAATATATAATGTTTATATATTTAAATATATGGAAAATAAGAACATTTGACAAAATAAAAATTAATATTACACTCCATAGAAAAATTAAGTGTAATAGATTTTATCTTTTAGTAATTTTGTTCTATGAAGTGTAAATAGTTTGTCTTTTATTTAAAAAAAAAAATCCTTTTTATTTTGGAAAAGAGAAATGATTATTTGAAAAGGTGATTATTGGGGTTTTGAGGTATTAAATAGCCCTCATTTTCTGTGTCAGCTTAAAAAACAGAAAAGAAATTAATTGACACTTGCAAAAATAACAAAAAAAAATTATGATAAATAAGATCTATGTCATTATATTTTCTAAATTGCAAAAGTAACAAATTTAAAGTCGATAACTCTCTGATAGGCATATGATAATCCTTTGATGGTCATATGATAGTCGTCTGATATCACTAATTACTTGTCATATTTTTCATATTCGCAATATGCAAAAAAAATGTGTTTATAGGTTGTTTTTTTCTAAATGTTTTTATCATCTGATTCAATTTTCCAAATTAATTTTGGAATTTCCATCTTCTTCTTCCTACTTTCTTCTTCTCAAGTCTTGCCTCCCCTTAGTCATTTTATGTCGACTAATGCTCCTCTTCACCAGTGTTGTTCGCCGACTTTGCCATTGACATGAGTAAGAATGAATATGAATTGAGATAGTTTAAAATGCATTGACTCAATGACTGTTATAGACTATGTTTTATTATGGAAATTTTTTTAAGCATGATGGTGTTGGAATTTATGTCCTAAAACTCGTAGATTGTAAATATAATATATTGACCGTTATTAATAAAGTGTTATTATTGTAATAATTGTTATTGATTATATTATTAGTTTTGTCTTAAAAATCCAAATTCAATAAATTAACATCATAATGTTTTGATGACACTAGTAACACTATGGATAGTAGGGTTGATGAAACTTGCTAAATTCGTTGAGATTACTTCGCATAGCTGTAATTTGGCTCAAGAGTGTGGTAAATGTTTAAGCTGAGGAAAGTGTACAAACATGTAATTAAATAAGTAGAAGGATTGTGTGAGATGATCATGTGTATACGAGATGCATAAGTGCAATATGAATTGCAATGAAAGAATTGAAATGCAATGTATTCCATGAGAGTTATGATAAATGATTTATAAAGGAAAACCTTCCTATGATTTATGATACTGAATGATGAATTGAAATAACATGGGTCACCTGAACGCATTAGAAATAATTTGGATTTAAAATCAATGTCTTGATGACACTAAATGCTATTTACACTGCTTGATTTGGCAGAATGTTTACGATGTGGTGAGGTAACCTTTCAATGTTTTGTTTTATTCTCTCTCCCCCCTCCTCTCACAGCGAAGGACATCCTGCATCGAATTTGCAGCCTTGATCGCCTATTGTGCCCATGTAAACGCATCAATTGGTAGTGGCCACAGTTACCTCGCATAGCATTTAGAGCTAGACGAGAAGAGTCAAGTCAC
Source organism: Cucumis hystrix (assembly GCA_025688845.1). Classification (NCBI taxonomy): domain Eukaryota; kingdom Viridiplantae; phylum Streptophyta; class Magnoliopsida; order Cucurbitales; family Cucurbitaceae; genus Cucumis; species Cucumis hystrix. The sequence goes on from CM046887.1 coordinate 2,773,607, forward strand.
CAATTTTGAGTATGTACTTAGTTCTTTTGAAAAATCCATGTATTGAAAATCAAATGTATTATCACGGTTTGTACATCAATATTGAAGTTTTCTTGTTTCTTTTGTATCAATTTCTCCGTTTCACATTTATTTATGCATGTGTTTTTCTTATTGGGCATTTAGCGTTTTTTCTTTCGAGGGAGTGATGTGTTGAACAGGTAGCACGCCTCCACTTGGTCGCATAAAGTTACATTTGGAGCGGGACGTGACATAGATGCTTTTTGAATTAGTTTATATTTTCATATCTTCGAATAAATTGTTTTATATGGCAAATTTAATTAGAATATTTGTTTTCCTAAATTTGATCACATTCTTTTTTTACAAATATTTTGGTAATATTTATCTTATATATATATATATATATATATATATATATATATATATATATATATTGTTAATATTTTTTTTCAAATATGAGAATAAATATTCAATTTTATTTGTTTGAGGCTTATTTTTGAAATTTATTTGATTGTTGAATATTTAAATTGTTCTCATTTGAATTTTGTGAGTTTTAAAATTTTTATATATAGTGATTATATATATGTGATTAAATTATTCCATGACAAAGTTTATAAAAGTTATGTCTAATAGTTAATTAAATACTTCTTAAACTCAATCTTGATTAAATATACTTGAAGTTGCATAAATCAGTTAGTGGTCATTGATTTTCCCTTGCACTCGTAGTTGCACATATCAAAACATCTTTGCTCTTGCAATTATAATTTGAGGAGAAAGTATGAAACATTGTATTAGATATGGAGCATATGAATATATGTTTGATCTATATAAAAAAAATTGATATCGATCAAATAATTTAACAACATTCCTTGAAGTGAATGTTGAAATCTTTAGTAATTAATTAAGGTCGAGATTATGTTAATAGAGAAGAAGTATGTATTATATTAGAACCACACATATATTTATATGAGAAATTTATTTTCCAAATGTGTGATGCAAAAGATACAATGTACTTGTGATACATTAAGAGTCTATTTGAAAAATGAAATTCCTTAATGATGAAAAGGAGAACGATGTATGAAAGAAAACTTTGAGAAATTATTTGTATATCTTGAAAAGATCATAGCTTTCATTTTAACCTCCAATATATAATATTATTTGGATGTTACAAGTCTGTTACAATCTCTTGAAGAGAGGAATTATTCTTCTTGACCGACTTGTATATCAATGAGGTATTTGAATATATTTTTTAATTTTTCAAAGAGAATAAAAATAATTATTATTTATGTTATGCATATAAGACATCTATCCATATTAACTTAAAAATCCCAATACGTCCAAAATTCAAATGCTTGAAGCGAAAAATCAAGTATAATATATTAAATTATGAATACTGAATAGTCTTTATTAAAAAATTTGGTTTAGAAAATATTATTTTGCATATATGAGCAAAATTTACAATGGATATACTTTATTCTCGTAAGAAATTTTTAGTAAATTTGAAAGGTATGCAATATCATCTAGAGAGATTTATAATAAGAACAACACATGATATTCATATACTATATATAATTCATCTTCTATAGGAAGTGCATATAGAAAATTTGTCTACTTTTACTTCTATATTATATTACACACATAATTTGTGTAATTGAAATATATGAAATAATGAATTCGAAGTTCATGGATCCAAAATATAATTTTATTTAACATGATGAGTCATTTTTGGTCAATAGTGAAATTAATCATTGAAAATTTATATTGACATTTATTGTAAGAAAGTGACCAAGTTAGAGTGGTTACAAATACACCATTAAAGAATGATAACTGTCACTACTACACACTTGAAGCATGATAGACAAATGAGTTCCAAAGATAAAGATATTTGAAGAAGAAGTAGTCAATTAAAACCTCAGTTAAGAATATAGATATTCTAGAAGAAATCATGAATATGAGTACTCATAAGAATCTTAAAGTAAATAAAAATAGTAAAGAGATCTCGATAAAATTATATATCATGACAAGAAAAAGATGGAACCACACTTAAATAACTTGACAACATTGTTGCATACAATGTTGCTCACTATATTATTTATGAAAATAAGTAATATGTACGTAGACATATTGAACAATGTTGCGACACATAAAAGATTGTTTTAAGTGAAAAGAAACAATCCGATCAAAATAAATTTACTTATCAAATAGTGGGAACTAGTATCTCACACATTGGAGAATGTCAAACATGCGGAATATGAGTATTTATGTAATAAGAAAAACAAATAGAATGAGCGTGATGTATATAAACCAAGACAAATTCTACAATAATATTGTAAAGAACTAGTATTAGTTATATGGAGAGGCATGTTCTTCTATGGTGGATACAATATTTGATTATGTATCTAAAATATCTGATTGTGTATGAAAAACTTAACATACACCTTATGGATTTAGTTTTATATATTAATAATTATATCCCTAAGGTGCGTTTGGGGGAGGAAAAGAGTTATGGGAGAAAAAGATTATGATAATCCTAGGATTATAATAATCCTAGTGTTATGATAATATGTGTTTGGAGGAAGGGTTATTATTGGTAGTGTTATGGTAATATGTGTTTGGGGGAATATGAATGGTAGTATTATGATAGTATGTGTTTGGGGGAGGGATTATGATAGTAGTGTTATGATAAGATGTGTTTGGAGAAAGGATTATTATTGTAGTGTTATTATAACATGTGTTTGGAGAAAAAGTAATGAGTGTAGTATTATGATAATATGGGTTTGAGGGAAGGATTATGTTAATGGATTTGTGATATTTTTTTTTATAAAATAAACAATATTAATATATGTATTTATAGTAAATCATATAATTTTTTTAAATAAACATTATTAATATATGTAATTATAATAAACCATATTATGAAATGAACGCAAACATATTAGTGCCATTAGTATTAACTGACGTTGGGATGTTATGAACGCATTTAGTAGAGATTCAAATTCATGTTAGTCCATTAGAAATTCTAGATCGACACCTTGTTAGAAAAAAAACCTATGAAAGCTTTAAAAACGAAATTGATTAACTTAATCACACTTTGAATTTTGGTTTATGGGTCTTGAAAATTTATTCAAATCATAATTTTCCTATATAAATTTTTCGAAGCCTTCTTGCAAAAAAGATAGTAATAAAGATACAATGTGGTTAGGTGGGTCATTTGTGGTTTCCTTTAATACCTTATGATATGAGAAGTTTGTAAAACCGATTGTCTATGTGAGAACTTGTGAACGTATTTTCCTATACGTTATACTATTGAACTCGTTATACATTTCTATAATCTATATCGCAGTAATGTGCGTGTAATATGATTTTTTTTCTTATAAAATTTTTTTATTGCACCAACCTAATGTGTGTCTAATTAGTCTTTTAGACCTATATTGACGTTTTACAGTTTTATTGATTAAAAAAACTTACTTTTTTTAAAAAATTATGATCGTACATGAAATTCGTGATGAAATCGAATTTTTTTTCGAATTTTCCAAATATGATGTTTACAAAATTTGAAGTGTTGAGTTTAAAGACAATATATGGTATGAAAACATTGCTATTTTCTGAAATACATATATTTTTAAAAAAATTTGAACAAGTAAAGTTGCTTATGAAATTTAAATACGAAAATAATGAAATTGGCAATCTGTATCTAATAGTAATTTATCTCATACTTATGCCACGCAAAAAAATATTCAACCATAAAAAATGAAAAATAGTCATTATAGTACTAAACGATAATTAAAAAAAAAAACCCTTAAAAATTGTGCACGAATTGTTAGGAACATATTACAACAATGAATAAATAAAAAAAAATTATATATGCACAACTGAAATACTGAAAATATTACAACAATGAATAAAAAAAAAATTATATATGCACAACTTTATGAAATTACACTTTTAAAATCGTAGTACCTCGTGAATGGTTGTTTAACTGGTGCAACCTGAAAATATTAATGACATAAATTAGAAAGGACTCTAGGAACAAATTTTGAAAATTAGAATCAAAAGTTGTTTAACGTACCTTTGCCTTACACGATATTTGCCCTTAAAGATTCATAAGATTAAATATAAGCATAGAAAAGTAATGTAAGGGAAAAGAAGTAGCCTCAGAGTAAAGAAATTCAGCAAAGACATTCACGAAGAATCAGTGTTGCACTCGAATTTCGTAGTCGAAACAATGCCATCAAAATTAAAGGCAGAACAAGCAAATACACTACCGTGTGTATGGAGAATTTCTTCATCATACACATGATTTAAAAGAATAACAGAATGTTGAAGCATAAGCATATAAACTAAACAAAGGGATAAAAGTGTATGGAAACAATATTCTACCAATTCATAAAACGGACAATGAACATGAAACTATGAACCTAAGAAGGGATGTGTGAAAAGAATAAGAAATCAGACCAAACAGATGGAGTATGTGAAAAAATAATAAATCAAAACAAACAAAGGCTATTGCCAAAAATAATGAATCATAACAAAAACGTAAAAAAAACCATCAAAAAGCATAGTTTAGAAGCAAAGATCTATTATAGATTGGGGGGATGGCAATATAAACGTCTATTTTTTCCTTTCAAATTGTATACATGGAAGTAAAATACGAACAAACAATCAAACAAACACCTTAGGTGCTTCAGTAAAACAAATTCAAATACATACATCAAGATAACATCCATCAAATAATTGGTAAGGGAGTCGAAACCAAACGCTATACATTAAAATGAACAAAATAGGTATGGAAACAATATTCAAAGAAAATAGAAAACAGATAAGGAATTGCGCAAAAAATTATTTTAAAACAAAATAAGAAGCAAAGATGAGAAGATTAATGCAAATTAATGTGAAAAAAGGAAGCACCAATGCCGCAAAGATTAATGCAAATTTGAAATAAGGAATCATAGTAGGTACACATTATTTTTGTGTTCGTCATCGGCTACACATACCTTTCCAAAGGAGTGACCACCCTTGCCATGCTCCGTCGATGGTCCTACCAGACTCTTTCGTTCAACACATGGTACTTGGTGCATCATTTGTCACTTGAAATATCGTTGGATAGAAACAAAAGCATGACAATGTCAAAATTGGAGCGGCAAGGCATCGTCAAAGCGACAAGGAAAAGTTTGACACTGATCTATTACAGCAAAGCCCTTAATTGAAACACGGAGATGATGGATTTGGTTTCGGAGGCAACGCACGTGAGCAACAACCCGTCAACGAAACCACAAAGACAAAACTTTTTCGTTTCGGAGGCAACGTGCAAAAGCAACCGTCAACGAAAGAGAATTTTAGTTTCAATGAAGGGGACAAAAAATCAAGGACGGAAACGAACGATGAACATTTGTGGGAAAATACACAATATGGGTGTAGATTTGAAGAGAAAAAATGGGAAAACTTGTTCGACTATGTATTTTAGGAAGAAAAAATGAAAATGGAACAGAAAAGAACGAAGAATACGTCGTAATAGAAAAGAAAATCCGACGAAATAGAGGAGGAATTGCAGAGAAAATTAAAGGATTACGACTGAAATGGAGAAGGGTTGAGGAGGGTTATGGGAAGGGTTATAGAAGGAAAGAGAGGGAATATGGGGAATTAGGATAACTCTAAGAAAGATTTAGACGAAAGACCTAAATTGACTATGATTTTTCACAAATGTCCTAAAGTATAATTTATTTTCTTAATTAGGAATTCGTATAATTTTTTTATAATACTAACCTTTTAATCATTATTAATTATATATTATATTCGTAATTATATTTAAATTATTTTTTTGTTCACAATACTTTCAATTTATTATAATTTTCGTAACTTCCTTATATAAATTTATATCTTTATTATGGTAATAAATTGAAAATATTGTTTTAATGAAGTATTTGAGTGCCATCTTAGTCAAATATTTGAGTGTCATTATTTTTCGTAACTTCCTTATATAAATTTGTATCTTTATTATTGTAAAAAATTGAAAATATTGTTTTAATGAAGTGTAACACAAAATCTTTTCTAATATGAAATTTTATGTTAATTAATTATAACCGTTAACAATCTTTCATCTCCATCAAGTGAACAATCTGAAAAATTTCATCCGTCGCCGGCAGCCCTTACACATATATACCACATTATATATACAATATGACGTATATAATTATGTACACTAAGAAGTCCGAATTTATATATGTTATTTAGTATATATACCTCATATTATATACAATAATATCTTATACATAATTCCTACAGAATTTTTGTTTAAATTATTTGTTTATATAGTAAATATTACTAAAACAGTAGTAAACGACATGATAATACATACATATTTTTCCTTTATAAATGTATTTGATTACATTATACTTTAATATATCCGCAATCTATAATAGTTCTGTTATGCGTTTTAGTATATATATACCCCATATTATATACAATGATAATATTTAATGACATATAGTTCTATTATTTTTTGATAGGATGGCCAAAATGTAGTTCTTCTTCACCGTTGAATTCTCAATAAACTTTAGAATGTATCACATTCAAAACTAGATTTTCGTTTGTTTGCCTATTTAATCGAATATCTAAAATATACCTAATTTACCAAATGTTTCATATGTTTTGAATATATACAATACTAAGCTCGAAATTTCTAGCTAGATTCTGTCAGATAAGTTTTATATTTGCCGGTCGTCGAAAGTTATCTTCTTCACTACCGAAATCTCAATAAACCCTAAAATGTATCACATTCAAAACTACATTTTCATTTGATTGCCTATTTAATTGAATATCTAAAATATACTTAATATACCTAATGTTTCATATGTGTTGAATATATACAATACTAACCTCGAAATTTCTAACTAGATTATGTTTGAGAAGTTTTGTATTTGTCGGCTGTCGAATGTCTTCTTCTTCACCTCCGAACTCTCTAAAATTTAGAAATAAAAACCGTAATCCACGTTGGAAGGAGTAGACGACCGTTTTCGTAGAAAGAAAGCATGAAAGGTTTTCCACTTCTTTCCAAAACCGTATCCCATGATTTTTTTTCATTTAGATATTTGTTATAAATCAATTAAATAATAGAAATTGGTATTAAATTAATTTGAGCCCCACTTCTTTCCAAAACTATATCCCACGATTTTTTTCATTTAGATATTTGTTATAAATCAATTAAATAATAGAAATGAGTATTAAAGTAATTTGAGCCTTATATTTATGTAATATACTGGTCTATTTAGGACTTTTGTTAAATTTATTAGTAATTTGGGTCCTTCATGTAATATCATATAGCAATTTAAGCTATATGAGTTAAAGACCCTAACTCTAATCCCCACTTATGGTAAACTGAGACCCAAACAAGGATTGGGCTTTTGACCCAATCCTAATCCCCATATTCCCCACCCCAAACACACCCTTACGGTGTGTTTGGGAGAAAGGTTGGGTTATGGAAGGGTTAGAGTTATGATAAAACTAGTGTTGATAAGTGGTGTTTAGGGGAAGAGTTTATGAAGGTAGTATTATTATAAGATGTGTTTGGGAGAAAGGTTATGATGGTGTTATGATAAGATGTGTTTGGGAGAAGGATTATGTGAGTGGTGTTGTGAAGGTTTTTTTTGAAAATTCATATTCTAAATTCAATATTTTATTTTATTTTCAACATTTAGCTTAGAATTTTAAAAAGCATCAACTTGGGAAAAAAATAATTAATTTTAATAAATACATTCACAATCAAACTTATTAAACAATCAAACTTATTAAGAATCAAACTCTCATATCAATTAAAATTTTTAATTTATTTCAAACCCAACTCTAATGGCTCCAAACTTATTTATGTATTTAATTTTTTATAGGCAAAGTTTATTCAGTCAACCAAATTGACAAAATAATTTTTATATATTTAATTAATCTAAGAGATAAATAAAATGTGTAGTGTTCATAAAACTACAAATTGGGTTTGGATTTCTCTCTCACAAATGGCAATTGAATCATTCTATTTCTCACCATTCTTTCAAATTAAAGATCAACAATTATTAATTATAAGTTATAACAAAGGTTTTCTACTCCTATATATCCTATATACCCCATAAAGAAAATTAGTTATACATTCATCCGTTAAACTAAAAATACAAAAAAAAATTCAACACATCATGAATCTTCAGATTTTTATAATGTCAACAATATCTCATCCCAAAACAGAGCTCCAAACACACAGAATCTACCATCTCTCTCTCTTTTCTAAAAAAATGACTTCTAATTCACAAACAAATTTGCCAAAAAAATCTCATTTAACCCCAAATTGTTGAGCGGAACAGAGAGGGATGAGAGAAGAATAAAAGGTAGATTAAACAGAAATTTACACCGAGGGGAAAGAGGAAAACAGATAGGGGAAAGGGAAAGAAGAAAACACAGAGGGGAAAGGAAAGTAGAAAAAAGGGAAAGAAGAAAACACAGAGGGAAAATGGAAAGAAGAAAACGTAGAGAAGAAAGGGAAGGAAGAGAACACAGAGGGAAAGGAGAAAGAGAAAACGAAGAGAGGAAGAGGAAAGAGGAAGAAGACGCGACAAGGATTGAGGGAAAATCGAGGGACTAATACGCCGGTTACGGCAAAGTGAAGGGAAGGGTTATGGTAGAGAGGGGATAAGTGTGAAAAGGATTTAGGGGTATTATGGAAACCCTAGTTTTAGGGTTTCCATAAATTGGGCCCCAAACAAGGATTAGATAACCCTAACCCAACAGTGATAAACGGGAGCCCAAACGCCTCCTAAAGGTTTAAAGGCACCAAAATCCATATGATTCAAATATTAGAAAATTATAAAACATTCCAACAAATATAATCATCTTATTAAATTTTTTTTGTTGATATGAGGTTACAAAAATAAGGTTAACTTTCATAAATAGAACAAATGGGCAAAATATTTACGGTCCGTGTCACAAATTGAAAAAGCCCATGGAATTTACCATTTTTTAAAATTTTAGGTTTGCTCTTCCTTATCATCTGTCTTTTCTCTATTCTTTTCTGCGATATTTTTTCTTTTCCTCTTCTACGATATTTTTTCTTTACCTCTTCTACAGTATTTTTTTCTTCGTTTTTTTCTCTTCTTCTACATTTTTTTTCAAATATTTCCATTTGCCATTCCTTTTCATATTCTTTCTTCTACAATTTTTCTTTTCCTTTCCATCATTTTTTGCTCTTCTTCTGTAATTTTTTTTCCCTTTCCATCGTTTTTTCTTTCTTCGATAATTTTTTTTTATATTTTTTCAAACAATTATTTGGTTCAAGATTGTGCTATTTTTTTCCAAACTGTTATTTCGTTTTTTAAGATCATGCCAAATACAAAATATTGCAAAAAAAAACGTTGAGATTTGACTAGCCTAATTTAAACGATCAAATCTAAACAATCGCGTATAAAAAAAATCTTGAAAAAAAATCGTTTAGATTTGGTTACCCAAATTTAAACAATGTGTGTCAAATCTAAATGATTGCTTACAAAAAATAAATCGTTCAGATTTGGCTACCAAAATCTAAACTATCCTATAGGGAAGAATAGCCAAATCTAAACGACATTTTTTGTATTTTTTATTGTGGACCTGTGGGCTTATTCCTTTTTCAAAATTGTTCTATACCATGTAAATATTTTGCCGCTTTGTAATATTCTTTTAAAAACCCCTAAAAATGCTAACATGAGCTTAGCTCAACTGACACTTGTATGCACATGTAGACAAGAGGTCCTAGTTCAACTCCCCACCCCTGCATTTATTACACTATCTTTGCTTGTTTATAGATTACCTCTTGCAGTATCTTTCGTAATTTTGTTACATAAAAACAATATTTTTCCAAAGATATTGGAGTAGAATTAAACTCAATTATGTTTAATTTGAGAATTAGCTCATATGAATTTATTTTATTCTAATAAATCTAATTAGTTAGTTATGAAGATGCATGTTATTTATCTAAACCATGTGAGTTATATCTTACACAAGTTACTTAGTACATATAGAAGTTTTTTTATATTGTTGACAACTTATGAAGTAGATCAAAACAACTATTTTAAATCATGTTGAAATATTGATGATCTACAAGACTAACCATTAGTGTTCTTATATGAAGACAAAGTATCAAATGACTTGAACAAAATTCTTTAGAAGACAACGTTATTTGTTAACTTCAATTATTTTCTTGTTTTTTTTCTTTTAAATTTTGGTTTCATCATTTTTAACATTTAGGTGTGGAGTATAAATTAATTAATTGGCTGAATTTTGTTGTCTCTAAAGTATTAGTTTTTTTGCCAGCTTCCATTACAGTAATAAACTCTATCTTCTTTTTTGTTAACTAAATGTTATTGACGAATGAATAGGAAATGTTGTATGTCATTGGAAGTGATGAAAAAAGTTATTGTAACCCACCAAAAATGGAGAAGCGTTACAACCATGAAAACAAGTCTGATTATCCATGTCATGCTCTTGCCCTAAGAAATTGACTTGGCTCCATTCAAACTAGCAGCATATAAGAATGAATAGTAACATTGTAGTTTAGTTAATTAATTAGTTATAGTTAATTCAATCAATCAATTAATTATAATAAACTAAAACAAATATAACTATTATTAGTTTTTGGTCAATTAATTGTAGTCTAGTACTCAATTAATTAAATTTTCTATTTCATTTAATTCAATATATCATGGTAACGAAATTGCAGGTTTAGTCTATAATTATAAAAGTTTCTACTTTATATTTGAATTAGTTATCTCATTAATTAATCATTTAAACCATTATATCATTAAAAAAAATTAAGTAATCAAACTAACATAAGCTAAATAAATTCAAAACAATTATATGAAACATCCCACAGGAAAAAAGAGTACATAGATAATATACATTATATGTACAAGGTAAAGTATTACCCTAATTCAAAAGTCTAAGTTAAGAAAAGTAGTGAAAAAAGAGGTAAAAATTACATAATAAACGGTACATATGAAGAATACGATGTACCTATTGTACTTGCAACAGTCCAAAGGAGACGTGTACGTCCAAATGCAAGGACCCAAGTTTGATCAAGTTGATCATCACGTGGAAGAAGTGCCTCTGTGACACAACCACAAAACGAAGTTGGCTATGTTAGTCCAATGATGGTGATGTCAGCCTTTGGTACGAGCTATTACAATTCAGGGATCGATCAATCGTCACACTTCAAATGAAAATATTACACTTCAGATATCAGTCCATAATCGCCAAACTTTGGAACAAAATATTATTATTTAGAGACCAATCATCTTCATATATGTATCGAAATAGGCACAGTCTAGAGAGCATAACGAGTATTTATACTATGATGCGCCTGTAGAGATGCTCAAACAACTAGAGGACCAACAACAACTAAAGAATCATGAGGGACTAGAGCATCATAAACTTTAGAGTTGGCGACGACAGCCAACTCAAAATCGGTGACGTTTGGGTTGTGAGACACATCAGTGCTTTTTTATAGTTTTTCAATTAATAAAAATTATTTACATTCTTGTAATGATATAAACCTTATAATTTGTATTTAATTATTTTTAAGTATAAACATTACTATAAAGTAAAAACGTAAATTTTCATAAGAAATTAATCAAATATAAACTAGATAAATTACCACGATAAATTTTTATTTCATATTAATATAAATGGAATCAACTATACAATTAAATTTTCACCTAAACGGATAATTAAAAAACGGATTACAAAATTCCCATAGTAATTTAGAACTAAATTTAAAAAGAAAAGAAATTAAGAACTTCCATATTAATATAAAGAAATTATAGTATTGATTCTAAAAAAATCAATAAATTGAATACTAATTTTTATAAATAAAAAAAAACTAATATGAAACAATTTAAAAAAACGGACAAGTGTTCTTAATAAATTTTTTTTTTTAATTTATAAACAGTAGATTTATAAAATATTTACCATTTATAATAAATTCTATTTATTTGATATGTCATGTGATAGAAGAATATGAATGATATAATCTAACATTATGCTTTAAGAAATGCGCCTTAAAAAACAATATTTGAGTAGTTAGTTCAATGAACAACAATATTTGGGCAATTTTTCGTGTTTGGGTTTTGGGTAATGAAATATTTCGTATTTTTGGCAATTTCCCCATCCTCTTTTTAATTTTCTGCCCTAATTTTCGTGCTGTGGAGTTGGGTTGTTTCCATCAAAGTCCAAAACGAGGTTGAAGATGACTGCGCCGGATACTGAACCGGTAGTCCCTTCTTCTTCCCAAGTGAAGGTATAATCTACTCTTCCTTTCTCTTTAATGGCAGAAAGCCGCCTTCTCAACTCTTTCGGTCTTGTCGAATTTATTGGCGCCTTGTTATATTCCTAGGATACAAGTAGTTTAATTCAGTAGTGTTAAGGCGTTCGATTTATTTCAATTTTGGTATCTCTCAGATTGCAGTTCATAATCACAATGCTCGATTTCTTACTCAGTTTAAGAAATGTTGTTATTTGGTATACGTCTTAAATAGATTGTGATTCTTCTATAATTCAATAAATTTTGATTTTTTTTTTCTTTTCACACGGCTGCGGGAGTAACTGGCAATAGCCCGTTGAAGATATTAATTTTGTGCGTATTTCGGATTCATTCTTACTCTAGCTTGAAGTTGGGGTGCTCATTTTAGTTTTTAGTGTTTCTATGGTGGGGAAGTGGTGGATTGCTTGCTCAAATGAGACATTGTTTTGCTCTCATCTACCGAGACCGTTCCTCGAACTCGATCTTAGTGAGTTACATAAGCAACCCAAAGTAAGTTAGCATATTTTCTTCAAAATGGCAAAGTGCCTGTGCTTTTCCAAAAACAAGTTAGCATCTTTTATTCAAAATGGCAAGGTGCCTGTACTTTCCCACTCCTCTCTCCCGTAGACCAACTATCAGCTCTCTCTCTCGAAGTTGTTGAAGAAGTATTAGAGAAGCTCATGTATTTCATTTCACATCTCACCTGGTCACTATCCCACTTTCCATTCAGCTGTTCGTCTTTTATTTCAACTTGAGATCATAAGACTGGTTGAGTTTTGCTAGTTTCTGTTCGTGATTTAAACACCTAGCGTTAATGACACCGTACAATGGGGCCTCCCAAGGGGCGGTGGTTCTGACAGAAGAAGCAATAGACGTAGTAGGTCAGCAGGCAAGCATCATCTCTTGATCGGAGCACTTTGGTTCTCTCCATCACTTCTTCTGTTTTTCTTTTCTAGATCATCAGTTCAGTATCAAAACTAAACCCAAATCAAAGGGATTACACCCTTGTCTAGAACCAGGATGGAAAATCTCTCTTTTTAGAATAGATAAATTCATCAAGTGCTTGTTGATTAATCACAAAGCTCGGAACTTCATGGATTTGGAGGAATGTGCAGAATCTTCTGTTCGAAGATTGTGATTTGTGAGTAATGAGTATGTTTTCTATAAGAAAAAGAAAAACGGGTGGAAATCAACTATGTTTTAACTTTTGTTCTCAAGAAAAGAAAAAATTACATTTCTCTAGTTGTGTTTTTATGCAAATGAAGGGATATGAAAGTGAATTATAATTGTTTTTAGATACTCTTTGTTTTTATTTTTACTTATCGTTTCTTGCTTTCTTACTTATTAAATTGTCTCAGGCGAAGAAGAAAAAGCAGAAGACCGCTGCAGCTTCTAATTCGGGCGTAGATCTGAAGTCCATCATCCATAACCATGCATTGTTCTTTGATAAGTTAGTGGAGCTTATCCCGGTAAGGTTCTATTTATCTAGTGATGAAAAAGGAAAACCTTGGTTTCAGGGCCTTAGCAAGAAAGAAAAGGCCATGGCTAAGAAGGAATCAAAGGAAAACATTAAGAAAGCAAGAAGAGATCGTATGGATCCGGAAAAGTCTTCTAAATCAACTGTTGATTTGCTTAAAGAAAGCTTGGAAAATGAAAAGTTGAAAAGTAAAAATGACGATGATGGAGATGATGTTAAGCCAGTGGCATCTGGGTGGGACAGTGATGACCAGTCAGTGACATATGAAGAACTGAGACAACGCCTTCATCGAAAAATTGAAGAGTTCCGGGTGAATAGAAATACAGGATGTTCAAATAGGGAAAAGAAGAGAAATGAAAGAAACGAGAGAAGGGAAGCTATCCAGAAGAAACGCAAGAGAGAAAATGACTCCGACGAGAAGAAATCAGTCACCGTGCCCTCAAAAGTCGAAATGGAGAGGAATGTAGTTGAGGCCTCCAAAGAACTTGCGTTTGGTCATGTTAAACTAGGAACTGAAGAAGAGCAAGGTAAGAATAAGAAAAGAAAACTCTCCAAGTTGAAGGAACTTGAAAAGGCAAAAAAGTTGGAAGAAGCAAAGAAAGACCCCGGAAAGGGCGAGATAGTATTGAAAAAGCATTCTTGGCAAGCAGCAACAAGTAGAGCTGCTGGGTTTAAAGTTCATGATGATCCACAGCGTCTGATGAAGAGTTTACGGAAGGAAAAGAAACAACAGCTGAAGAGCGTCGAGAAATGGAAAGATAGAATTGAAACCACCCAGAAGATGAAAGCAGAAAGACAACAAAAGAGATCTGAAAACATAGCTCAGAAAATCCATGACAAGAAGATGAAACGGATTGAAAAGAGGGAGAAAAAGTTAATGCGCCCTGGCTTCGAAGGTCGCAAGGATGGTTTCATTAATGGAAGCAGCGCATGAAGTGAAAAGAAGTGAGTGTAACCTTCGCAGTTTCTCCCCCAGTTTTGAGGGTTGAATTTAAATTGGTTGATCTATTCACATCCTTCATAACTTCATCTCATGTATGTTTTAGGGAAGTTGTTTTAACATCAAAATATGGATTCAAATTCAACAGTCAAATCAGTTTTCTACCCTTGTTTGTTTTGACTACTATAGTAAGCAATTCAGCAGTTGCCTGACGAGAAGAATTTAGTCCATAAACTAATCAGATTCATAACTTGATACAGACGTTGAGATCAAATTAATGCAATCTGTTCAAGTTATTCTTTACAAATCAAATGCTTCATGTTGGTTGTCCAACCTTGTCCAATCCCCCATGGTCTGATGCATTTAGCTCCAGATGTTAATTGTCTTTAATGGCGGTTTGTATTTTATTAATTACCATGGCTTCTCTTCTCATTTAAAGTATTCAGTACATGTCTTTTTGTTATGAAAATAGCAGTTAGTTCATTACAGTACTAGTTGCTTACATATATTTGTTTAGTGGATCGGCCCTATTCACATCAACCACTGGTTTAAACACAATGAATTTGCCTAAGCATAACAAAAATATGAAACCGCACATCCTTGTTTCTATGTGAAAGATCCCAATGGCTTATTAAACATTCCTACATTGATGGTTTTGAAAGCGATTGACAGAACTACAAACTATGTTCTTATACATAAAAACAAAACAAGAGAAAAACAAACCCAACTGATATCATACACAACCATCCTTACTAAACCACCCTAGTTCCGGCGGTTCCTTTGGGAGG
This sequence comes from Cucumis hystrix, assembly GCA_025688845.1. Classification (NCBI taxonomy): domain Eukaryota; kingdom Viridiplantae; phylum Streptophyta; class Magnoliopsida; order Cucurbitales; family Cucurbitaceae; genus Cucumis; species Cucumis hystrix. The sequence goes on from CM046887.1 coordinate 2,789,113, forward strand.
CTCACCGGGAGCCGCTGTTCCTCCGCCCATGCCATAGTCGGTGTCCCAATAACCAGGGCCATAGCGGCGGCTGAAGATTCCAGCGTGGAGCAAGATCAGATACAGAAGCTGAGTGAAAGTCAAGATAATTATGAAAGCTTCCACCACTCTCAGCCTCCACCCTCTGTGGCCTCCTATGTTGATTTGCTTACAGGCCAACCTGTGGAGAGGGAAGAGTAACAAACCAATGATATTGTTGAAGGCTATCACAGTCTAAAGAGGAGAAATATTTGATGGAGTTGATTGAAAATTACCCAAAAGCTAGAACAGTTACGGCCCAAGTGAGCAAGGAAGTTGATCCTGCACCGGCGAGGCTGTCGCTCCTCCATGCTCTGATATGGTAGAGTCCGGCCAGTTTTGATGCTATTCCAAGAACAGCCGTCAGCATTGCAAATGTCAGGAAAAACGGCGTCGCTCCGTTGCCTCCCATACCTTGTGCAGTCCAAAACAAAACACCATCAACATCTCTTCTTTTAGTTTCAAGATCGAGATATAATCAAGGAAGACAAAATCTCAAAGCTTCAGTTCGATTCTTCACTGTCGAACTCAAAGATAAAATCTTTAGGACCAATTTGGGAAACTGAGCAATATTTTTTTTCTCCTCGAAATCACACAATTACAGAACTGATAATATATCATTTAGTTATTTAATCAATTTTCTTACCTTCGTCCAATTTAAACTGTCATATAAAATTTTCAAATAATAAGTTCAAAAGATCATTGAAAATTTGGCTCATAGTTTTGTTAAATGTTTTTCAAATTATAATAAGTTCAAAAGATCCTTGAAAATTTTGCTCATAGTTCTGTTAAATGGAAACATGGTTTTTAGAAATTATTCTAAAAATTTAGAATGTAATATAAAGGAAAATTATCTTCTTAAAAATATTTAAGAATATAGCAAAATATTACAAAATAGATACCATCGAGATATTTGTGAATTTTGCTATATTTCCAAAATAGTCAAAAACTAAAAACACAGAAAGTACACTATTTTACACAAGCATTTGCATTTAAAGTAAAAGCAAAAAAGAATGAAGCATTTGCATTTAAAGTAAAGGCAAAAAAAGAATGGAAAGAAAAGTTACTTGGATGGTAGGTAGTGCCATTGATGAATCTATTAAGACACCAACTAGCAAAACCCAAGAGAATCAAATACATAATCAAGTTAAGAAACAACAATGGAGCTGCCATGTTCCTTCCCATTGTTTGAGCCATCTTTTCTCTCTAACCACAACAAAAAACACTTTCAAAGATGATGATGGATAGATATTATCACAAATCCACAACAAAGAAAAGCAGATAAGGCAAACCAAAGCGCTTTTAATACATTACCTGTAACAACCAAAGTTTGTATTTAAATACACATATATAGTAGAACCTAGGTTAGTCCCTTACATACACGTGTGAACCAAATGTCTTGCATGCTTTCTCATAGGTACACGTGTTAGGACACTTGTCAATGACCTTCTCTTATGTTGATCAAACGGTGCAGGTTTCTGATCCAGTAAGGTCTCAATCAAAAAGTGCTTTTGTTTTGTGTTTCTTTGATATGGCCAACAGAAGAATGAATGAAGGAATGTGAGAATTATGTCTGTTTCTAGCTGCTGCTTGTTTTAATGCGAATAAGTATTATGCATTACTGTGGGAGCTGAGTTTTCTTTTCCTTTTTACCCAACAATAGAACTACTTGTAAGGTTTATGATTAGAATTAATTTTATGTTGGGAAAGTGTAATAAATATATTCATTCTACAACTACTATCCTTTTTTTGTCATGAAGGTTTTTTAAGGATTAGAAACAAAATGCTCAATTTATGATTGGTCCTCAATATTTAACACTTTCCAATTTCAACCAATGTGCTAACCGTAATGATATTGAATATTACAAATGGTATTAGTGGATAATTTATTTAGTTGGTAACAAATATATCCTCTTTAGTTCTTGCACTCAGATTCATTGTTCTAGAAAACAATTTATTTGATCCTACAATACTGAATTTGAGAATTCAATTCATTCTTTAATATTAAGATTTTTATTGACTAGTAAACCAATTCATTATAGTTTGAATTCATTCTATACGCTCTTCTCTTGGAGAATTTCGGAATATCCATCCCTAATTCAATCTCTCTAACATGCTTGATCCCTCTTTAGATTTTAAAAGTTTGATATTTTTGTAATATTTGTGATACCGTTTGAAATATAGTGTAATAATGTGACAGGTAAAACATTATAGATATTGTCATAGGTTGTCCATAAACATTTTGTTGTATTAGTTTAATATATATAGAATAATCTTTGAGCTTCTGAATCACTCAAACTCTGTTTCTGTAAAAGAGCAGTCAGATATAAAAAGAAGAGGTATGATGCTTTTGACTTTAGAATCAACATAGACAAATTTGTCTTACAAGGCACAAGGAAAGTTCATAAAGATTTAGAAGTTGTGTTTTCGAAGCTGAGAAGGAGAATTCAGTGTCCCGTTTTTCTCCATTTCACGCAGCCTTGCTCTTTCCATCTTCCTTTTGCGCCATTCCTCCAGAGCTGTGTCACAAACCATTCACACTTATATTAGATGAGATACAAGATGGTGGTTCCGGCTAAGCAAGTCGATTCAATTTGCTTTTTTTTTTGTTAGAATCAGCATCAAACTAACAATTGGCTTTAAGTGAAAATATAACCAAAGTTGAAATGGAACTACAGAACTGCTTAAACTGGTTGAACGCAACAAAAAAACATCCACCAAATGGAGGTTGAAAAAGCTATCAAGCCAAATATATAAATTTCTTATTGGTTAGAGTATAAGTTTATTCCGTAAACTTTGAGATAATTTTTAAAAGTGTTTATAGGTTTTAACCTTTCACTTTTGTGTCTAGTACCAATTTGAAAATTCTTTAAAAACTAATTGGTACTTGATATAAATTTCAAATTTGTATCTAGTAGATCCACAAAATTTTTAAATTCCGAAAAATTAGAGAGATTTAACTTGAAAATTCAAGTTTCGGAATCAAGTTGGCAAAAATCTCAAAGTCTAGGAACCTGAAGACAAACCAAAAGAATTCAGTTGTTTTGATTTACGGCTGGCATAAAGGAGGATGGGCTGGGAGGGAGAAGGTCTCAGAGCAGAAATATTGTACCTTTTAAACTAGAAGCATCATTGAGAGAACGGAAGTCTTTCAATCTTTTAGAAAGATCAATGGCAGCATTCTGCTTGGAATCTTTGTCTTGTACAGCTTCTGCTTCATAATATGCTTCCTCCTGAATTTCCCTTACCTGAAGAATTATGAAGATTTAAACTCCAATGCAAAAGAAAATTCCAAATGTGCATTGGCACCAGGGTGCAAACTAAAAAGGAGGGATAAACAGATAGTTCGAGTAAATTCAAGTAACTAAGTTTAAATAGTCTATTCTTCAGTCGTTTGTTGTTTCTTCCTCCTTCCTTTTACTCAAGAGGTCAAGCCATAAGCTTTAACTCTATGGTAATTGGCATTTGCTTAGAATTTTTTCTTACAAATTAGAGGTTCGATCTCTCTCCCCACTGTTTTTTGTACTCAAATAAAATAAAATAAAATAAATGAATAAAAAATCTTGATCTCAAGAGGTTTCGTTTTCATTTTCTTGGAATTATCTTGTTGAATTGACAATTTACTCATGAAACCTAAGTCTTATGTTTTGATGGGTTATAGGGTATGCTTCATGAAGTGCTTACCCTTTTAATCAGTTCCAAAGGTTGCATAGAAAGTCGAATCTCTTGAGCTTCCTTGATATATTTGAGTTGATCTGCAGTGCCAATTTTCAGACATTATCTAATTTAGCAATCTAATTGAGTCACACAACCACCAGCAACAGGAAAGTTAACAGCAAAAATTAGAGAGCATAATCAAAGTAGAACAGAACACCAAATTCAGACCACAATTTGTTCACACAGCAAAGTTCAGATAATAAGTCAGATTGGACAAAAAGTATTCCCTTTACGCTTAGTAATGTTTCAAATATCAAAATATTAAACTAGATAATGTCTGAAGCACTACATAAATTCATTACTAGTTCAAGAGTGATAACAAACAATCAGGGCAAAAAACTATGCTCGTTCTTTCCTTCAAGCTCTACTGGGAAGGAACAGGCAGAGCTGCAGAATTGCTTAAACTAATATGATTTTTCTTTTCTGAAATTGTTGTCTTGCATTACCAGGTCAAGAGTGATAATAACAATCGGGGAAAAATATAAAGAGGACAAAGCAACACATAGAACTGTGTTATCGAAATGGGCTGAACGTTGCAGAATCATTATTTATCCAACGTATTAGCAGGCTCTAATAGAAACACTTCCTAAAGAACAATACCGATCCAAATTATATGCTAAGAGAACTACCAGACATTTGAGCAAGTTTACTGACTACAGCCAGCTTTTAGATTCTCCAAGAATATGTGACGAATGAAAATTGATCCAAGTATACAGATAACAAAGTCGCTATGGCATCACATCACATAATGCCAAGTTATAAGGTTTGATGTGAAATGTCAAAACAAAACAATGGCAAGCAAAGTTTGAAAGCTTAAGCTTTCGCACATGGAAAGATAATGGTCGACCATGAGCCTAAACTTGTCCCTTTTAAGAACCTCAATTGATTGCTTAAAGCATGAAGGAGGTAATCCTATTTCAATTCCAAACTTCTGTTTTGAAGGGGGGTCAAAGTTTTAGATCATTGTCTCCCTCTCACCTTTGAGTAAGGTTTTAATCAGTTTGGAAGCTTACAAGTAACGGACTTACTATGTTCCCCACTTTCAATCTCTCTTCTTTTGTGAAAGAAGATATTAGGCGCTACCACAATCTTCTGAAGTTTCCACCCGTTATCTCAACTCAACTAATGAAAGGTCGTACAATAATAGGACCCTCGAAATTTGGAGAACACATAGATATAATGTTCCATTCCAATAACAGCCGATTCTATAACAGAAGAAACGGAAGTAAAAACTGAAATTTTGATGTTACAATTGTGCTTTCCCAAATTAGATCACCTTCACTCAACTCCTACACGAAATCTCTGCCAGAAAATTTAATCCAAAAATGCAAGATTTAAGAACAAAAAATTCTAGGTACAAATGACACCTGACAGAGTAGGGATTTCCAGGAAAGCCAAACATGTAAATAACAGAGGATGCAAACAAGTCTTGGACACCAAAGTTCTTTTTTCTTTCTTTTCATTCCCTTGGGAGTTTGTTCCATAAACACTTCCTTTTCATTTTATCAAGGAAAGTTGTTTCTTGCTCCCAAATAACAGAGGTTGCCAGCAAATCTTATAACCCAATTTTGGACTAATATAATCAAAACAACAATTGCTGTTGCTAGCAGAAAATTTCAGGTGCTTATGATATTTGAGAGAGTCTGAACTTCCAGGATATCCGAAATTACAATAATGAGATATCCATTCCATCTCAGCTACAGATTTTTACCGATTTACAATGACAACTAGGGGAGATCAAACTTCACAGTGCTAATTTGATCACAACAGAAGAATGTAAATGTTGGGAACTTAGAAGAAGACAAGTTTCATTATCTTGTTCAAGTCTACAACTGCCTCAGATTCTGACTAACTGGATTGAAGGATTACATTTCAAGTCCTCAAAGATGCAATTTCTTGTTTCCTGGTGGTACATATATAACACCTTAATCCTCAACTTATCAATCGCTGACAAGCAATATCCAATTCAAACAACTACTTTGTCATCTCATGGAATCAAAACTCAAAGCCAAGGAAAAATCTCACCTAACTCCATCAAATCCCCAACAAATATTTCGATTACTTCACAAGGAATTTATAAAAGAAATTGGAAAAAGTAAAGAGGAGGAGATAAGACAAACCCAGTTTGTGATTTGTCGACAAGGGTCTGTTCCGTGAAGAAGCAGCAGATAAAAAACCCTGAAGCAGAAGAAAAGCAGCCACTAGGTTCAACAAGCACAAAGCTATGGTGGCATTCCTAAACGAGAATCTCAATCTCCATGACTGTTGGACCTCCATTTTTTCTATAGGTACTATCAATGGGTATTCCCTTTACTTTCCCAAATACCATTCAGCTGTTTACATCGAAGCCGCAGAAATTAGAAGCAACACCAGAGAAATCTGCAGGTGATGATTTTGAAAAAATGAAGGAAATCAGTTTGGTGGTAATTGGGAAAAATGGGAAGAGATTCGTATAAAAACTTTTCTCTCTGAAATTGGTAGTGAAAACGAGAGAAATTCTTCAATTCAGTTCAACTGCTTCGCCTCTCTGTTCTTCTCTTCATCTTTGGTTCCTTCTTATTCTTTTTATGTATTAAATAATGTCTTAATTACTTTGATTAAACATTGATGACAAGTGATAGCTACTTTGATTTTGCAATGGCAACTACTATGGGACGCTTTTGGAGGATGTGTTATTATAATCTATGTTAATAATAGTTTGATATGAGTAACTTATTATGCTATGTATTATTATAATATGGTTATTATAATTTAGGTTTGGATGCCGACTATTATATTTTGAGTTATTATAATCCGTATTTGGAGGTGCAAACTATAATTTAGGTTCATCCCTTCTATTTTTTCAGTATTTTTTTTTTGTACATATTAGAGGTGTTTGTGGTTCGGCTTAAAGCTAAAACCACACCAAACCACAAAATAAAATAAAAAATCTCATTTGAAATCAAACCATCTATGTCAAATTGAATAGAAACTGAATCACTTGTGTATAAATAAAATCAAATTAAAACTGAACCGTTCATGCATAAATATTATAATTGAAATCATTTTTTAACATTGTACGTAAATAGAAGTTCTACAAAGTTTCAAACATAGATTAAATTAATTCCTACAAAATTATAAACATAGAAGTTTCAAAGTTACGCACATAGAAGTTTCAAACATGAAAGTTTGAAAGTCCATAAATACATAGAAGTTTCAAAGTTTACTAACATAAATAAAAAATCTACAGTCATAAAAACTTCATCAAGACAACTTCTCTTTTACGTTCTTATTCTTCTCATTCTTCTCCTTCTCGTTCCTCTCCTTCTCGTTTCTTTCCTTATTTTTGCCTCTATACCTACTTTGAAGTCTAAAAAAAATCTTATTATTAGCATAGTAATGACGTAATCAATATATTTGAATTTTGAAGTATACAAATTAATTAGAAAGAATGTTCTATAGATACAAACCGTCTTCAACCGTTGCAATGTCCTCCAAGTATTTTTTTTTAAGATCAATAGATTCAATATTAATTGCTTTTGAAGGTAGCCAATTTTATGCACGTACAAATAGAGGGATAAAAGCTCATGGCGTCGAAAGATTTTACAGAACTATTTCTCAATTTAATTTGAAAATCCCAAAATATCAATACATTGACAAAATAATACAAAACTAATTTTCTTATTATAACTTAAAGAAAGAAAAATGTACTTAGTTTGACACCTCTGAATATACTAAAACTCCAAATTTGGGGACATCGGATACCTTTCTATGCTCTTAGATGAGATTGGTTTGTGGGAACCAATTGGAATGAAAAAAATTTTAGAGAGAAAACTAATTTTGAAGAGAGCAAAAACATTGGTTTTTTCTTCTATATAAAAAAAATTATTTTTCTTTTACATATTTATAACTCCTCTTTCCGGAGGGTAGAAGAAATCAACTAATTAATTAATTAATCAGTTAATAATTAATTAAATCATATTTAATTAATATTTCACTAATCATATTTAATGAATAACTCTCCAATATCTTATAGTTTTCAATTAATTTAATTTAATTTAATTAAACTATTAATTAATTTTTAAATTAATTAATAGCTAAATTAAATAGCTTATATTTTAACTTAATATTTAAATCATATTCAAATATAAACTTCTCTCATAACCAATAATTTTAATATGAATTCAATTCACATTAAATTAATATTTGAACTCATTCAAATGTTTTCTCTCATAAATTAATTTTAAATTATATCCAAAATTAAATTTATATAATAAAGTTTGATTAAAATATAAACTTTGTATTATAATGTATCATAATGTATCATTATACCTTATACTAATTTCCAAAGTAAATTTGAACATTTCAAATTACAACCAATATAAATAAATCTCATTACCCATGAGTTAGGAAAAGGATCTAATGGACCTACAAATCCTACAACGATATAAGATTAATTATCTAAACTCATTAACCACATTAATCAATATTCGTTAACTGTGTATAAATTTTACTAAAGACTCACAGCTGAACTCTTCTCATTGTAGATATATTAGTGTGTCCACGGATATAGACCAATAACAGTAAATTAGTCCTTCACGAATGTTCGTAACACCACTTGGGTCAAATCATCATTTTACCTGTGGGTTACTTCTAGTCCTTAAATATCAGTGCTTCTTTAATAAACAATTTGTTTATGATCCAACCAATAAACATAAACCACTCTCGTGCCATAGTGAGAGTAGGGCTTTTTGTTCAAATCCCGGATACAACATTTAAGGGAACACTCGTCTACTTACCCTAGTGAATTCCATCTTGTGTAATTATGTTTCTATCTTTTCACTCGATCTTGTCCCCAAAATGATAAGCATATTGAGTCGGCAATCTAGTCACTCTCACCTGTACAAATCAAATCAAAAAACAATCTCTCGCGAACATGAATTCATAATACACTCGAAATTAAGACTAAGTTACCTATGTCATCCTAATAAAATAGAAACTCAATTAGTTAACGGAGTTACATCTAATGGTTACTATTATGTGGTCCGGTCTTAATGCAAACTCATTGCATATGATACCCTCACTCGCATGTCACCTACACGAACGTGTTGGATCATTGCATTTGCATCAAATACAAAGTGAGTCTTATCCATAGTGTTACTAGGATAAAATACCCAACCTTATTCCTATAATTATAAATCCTTTAAAATATTGCAAATAAATTTTTTTTTTCAGAAGTGTTGGATTGCATAGAAGATTTTTTTTTTTTTTTTTCCTTTCTTTCTTTCAAGAATGATGATGTGTAGAAGAGATAAAAGATTATAATCTTTTAACAATCATATCCTTTGCCGAGAGTTGTTTTAGGAGAATGTATTGTATAACTAACTAAGGGTATAATGAAAATTTGTTAAAAAATCAAGGACAAAATAGAAAAGTAAAAATTCTCCTCTATCCTAAAAAAAATATGGCAAAACATTTTATTTTTTTAAAAAAAGAAAAGTTACAATTAATAATTGTGAGAATAAATGAATTAATTTAAAACTTGAGCTATTCATGAAAATAGATTTGTGATAAATCCTATTTGTCAAAATCTTTCTACTAATACATTACTTTTAACATTCTATTTTACTAATTTTTTTTTATTAATTTTGTTTCGAAGAAATGTGAGTGTGAACAAGTATAGTATGTAGATTTTAATCTTTGACATTAAAGAGGACTAGTATATATTATTTGAAATTTGGAGGATAAAAATATATACTTAAGGTTAAAAATCATATTATTAAATTTGGAATTTGTATCTACTTGTTCCTAAAATATAATTAAGATATTTAAATTTCTAACGTTCTTGTCGAAAGTAGAATTGATGTTCAAAAAAATTTATTGTAGGGTTAATTCGAAAAATTGATGACTTGAATAATTTGGTCAACCTAACTCAAAAAATTTTGAACGACTTTAACTAGCCAAATCAAATATGTTGAGTTCATTAAGCACGTTGTTTCGACTAGAAAAAAAAAACTTAAAATCGAACAATTGAGTTTTATCTAAAAAATGTTACAACCCTACCTATAAAATACTTATCATCGATTTAGAACCTTAGGATTTTGATGAATTTCAATTCATAACAGATTTCAAATGAATTATGTTATTTGTTACTGCATAAAAAAAATGATTTTGAAATCCAAAATGACTTCAAATCTTATTTTTACTTTAAAACTTTATTGGCCAAATTCCTTGTATTTCACCGAACTCAGAAGTAAATAATATAATTGACCTTCTAATTTTTAATTAACACATTCATAGATAAAAACACGTATTAGTAAATCCTTAATTTTCTATTTTTTATAACCATCCAATCATAATATTTTAAATTCATTCCTATGAATTCTTTTTTTTTTGTCAAAAAAATAATTAATTTAAAATCATTTCTCGAATTTCAAATCACAAAATTTAAAATAATTTCTTTTAACTTGCTTGAATCCAATCGGAGGATGGTTAGTTAAGATAATGTATTATTTAGCCTAAATAAAAATGAAAAACATCCCCAAGTAAAAAATATTCCTAAGCTTTGAGAACTTTCAAAAATGTCAAAAAAAAAAAATAAAATTAAAAAATAGCCTTAAACTATTGAAATGTTTCATAACCAACGAAAAATAAAAATTTTAAGTTAAAAATAATAGTTTTAAATTTATTTGACTATTAACATACAATTATAGTTTACAAACGCAACTAATCTCAATAGTTATTGTTGTAATTAAAATATAGTTAGATGTCAAATAAAGAATGTATTTGATTAATTATGTAATAGTCTGAATGATTTATCAATGTGAGGTTTTTTTTTTATTTGACTAGTTATTGTTTTAATATGTTTTGAGGATATTTTTTTAAACCTCATCAGATTTTGTGAAATTTTATGTTTTAATAATCCAGGTTTAAACTACTGATGTTGATGGATTAAAGTACAAAAATTTCGATTTGGATGAATATTTCTAGAAAAATTACAAAAACAAAAAATTCAAAAAGTAAATTTAAATTTGTAAATAAATATTGTATTATTTTCAAATAAGCAAACATCTCTATTATATGTATTATATTTATATAAATGTCATTTTGATGTTTATATTTTTGTGATTTGTGAATTTTTCTACGACGTAATAAAAATATCAATCTACCTCTTCTATCGATATCAAACCCATGGAAATGTAGAAATATTGATTGAAATTTAAAACTATGTTTTTAATTTAAAATTTTGGTTATTATTTTAGTTGGTAACATATTTGGTGTAAAACTTAAATTAATTGAAATATTTTTTAACTTATTTTAAGTTTAAGGATATTTATGCAACTTTTTAATAATTTAGAAATATTTATATAAAAAAAAAACAGTATTTTTTAACCATTTTTCTTAAGTTATAAGACATTTTTAGTCATGAACTGTCTCTTGGTTCTCTCCTCGTTGATATTTTTGGATTTTCTCTCTTCAATCTTATTTTCTTTTTTCAATCATTTTCTTCAATCTTCTTCTCATCTTCACCATGATGAAATACTCACCCAAATATTCTTTTCACCACTGACTATGAAACAACAAGGATTTTCTCACTCTTCGAAACTTGTTGTCTCCCTTCTTTCCTGTTGTTGCACTTCGGTGGAGCTAATCATCATAGTAAGAAAACCTACAAAACAGAAGCACGATAATAAAGTAACTGAATCACAAATTTCAATTCTTTTTAAAACGTTCCGCGACTCTGCTCAAATGTGCAAACAAATATCAAGTGCACCATTGCCCCAAGATAAAACAGCCTCTAAATTGTACTGCACTAGAACCAACAAATATACCAACAATCTGTAGATACTTGTTTACTCGGAAAACTAAAGAAAAACAGAATTTGGTAAAGTAAACAAAAAAGGAGAAGTCGAGAGGGATGAGAGAGCTTGAAATATTTGTGGTGTGTAAAATGAGAAGAGATGTGGGTACATATATAGAGGATGGGGAGGCTACCAACGGTTGGGTAATAATGACGGTAATTATCTAATATTATGAGGGTAAAAAAAAACTGTCTATTGGTCACGAACGGCGGATTTCGACAAACTCACTTCTGCCTATCTCTTCTCTCCTTCCAAAACTTGGGGCCCCAAGAGGGAAGGTGTTGATATTTATACTTTTCTTAATCAGATTGTAATCGGTTTTCTTTTTTTTTTTTAAGAAAAAGATTAATGGGTGTCTTAGAAAGCAAAGAGTATAGTCACATAAAGACCTCCTAAGTAAGAACACAAAAGCATTAAATGGATGAAAATGGTGGATGTGGAAGTAAATAAGAAGTGAGAGAAAAGGATAGTTTGATAGAAGAGAAAAAAAGGAGAAGAAGAAGCGAATAACAGTAAAGGGAGAAGAGAACGAAAAAGACTGATGGGGTCAACTACGTAATTTTACCCAGCAGGCCAAAGATCGTGGGTCTTCAAAATTTGCAACCCTCAAAGTAAGGCATCCGGACAAAAAGCCCATGGATTAGCATTGGGTAAAATGAGATTTTCTTCAAACCCACGTAGTGTGTATTTCCCTTTTATCTCAAATGCAAACAATTGAACGGATAACTGGGTACCTCCCTTTCAATTTTGGTAAGCCGCTAGATAATAGAGTGACCCGTGTTTCTTTAAGCAAACCACCTCGTCCAAACTCCGAACGGGTCACGCCGGCGGCAGGTTTTTATTTGGGTTAGTCTAAAAATTTCAGCACGTAATCGTCTTGATTTCTTTAGTCACCCCTTTTGTTCGATGGGTGCTTCTTAATTTGATTTCAATTGCCTTAAAACTTTGAAATTGTTCATGGGTTTCTTCATTTTACCTCTTTTATTAAGTTTCTTTCAGTTCTCAATGTTTTTTTTTTTTTTTTTTTCCATTTCCAATCCATTTTTTTCAATGTTTTGCAGCTGTGTTTTTTTAAACTGTTGATGCTGGAAGAATATTAGGGACTACACAAATGGCATTTGTAGGATTGAGAAGCATTCGAACTCTACCATTGTTGTTTCACCCTGCTGCTTTGTTTTCAAGAAGGAAGAATGTTTTGTATTTCTCTGTGAAAGCCTCACAGTCCCAAACAGCTACTCAAGAAAAGCAAAGACCTATGGCCATTTCACCACATTTTGATAAACAGATTATTGATAAAATATCTAAGGATTATGAAGCAATTATTGGTATTGAAACCCATGTCCAGCTCTCCACTCTCACCAAAGCCTTCTGTAGCTGCCCTTACAATTATGGTTCTTCACCAAACACTAATATCTGCCCTATTTGCATGGGGCTTCCTGGTGCCTTACCTGTTTTGAACTCAAAAGTGATTGAGTCTGCAGTGAAGTTGGGTCTTGCACTAAATTGCAGTTTATCTTTCAACTCAAAATTTGATAGGAAACAATACTTTTACCCTGACCTTCCTAAGGGATATCAAATATCTCAGTTTGATGTCCCAATTGCAAGTGGTGGTTACATTGATCTCGATCTTCCTATTGAGTATGGTGGGGGGCATAGGCGCTTCGGTATCACCAGGGTTCACATGGAAGAGGATGCAGGGAAGCTGCTTCACTCTGAAAGTGGAAGCTACTCTCAGGAAATGACTTTGTATCCCTAATCTCATAGTTATATGATCGTAATCCAAACAAATATTTTAGCATATGGTCGTAGCACACCTTCATTTTGATCAAGTTTATAACAAGTTTCAATATGTGAATTTTATTAATGTTGATTTTTTTTGTCCTTGGCTGGAAGTTCGATTGTTTTAAGTTATTTTTTTCAGGTTGACTTGAACAGAGCCGGAGTGCCATTGCTTGAGATTGTTTCTGAACCTGACATGAGAACTGGGATTGAAGCTGCAGAATATGCTGCAGAATTACAGAGGTTGGTTAGATATTTGGGTGTAAGTAATGGAAACATGCAAGAAGGTTCTCTACGGTGTGATGTGAATGTCTCGGTCCGTCCTATTGGGCAGTCACAATTTGGAACAAAGGTAGCTTAGTTCTCTTACAAATATCGTTTCTCTGCAGTTATTGGTAATTGGAAGACATGTAGGGACCGTTTGGTCCATTGAGTGGATTTAATATGTTGGAGTTAGGAAGTTTGTGTTTGTGGTGTGGAGTTGTAAGATGCATTTTCTCGATAAATGTGAAAAGTAGACAAAGATGGGAAGATAAAGTTACTCAATAAATGTGCGTTTACTATTGAAGTTGAGTTGATTAACACAAACTTAAGAAGTTGGTCATCCAAACGGTCCCTTAAGTGTTTTATGATTTGGTATGCAGTTACCATTAGCATAACTTTGCAAGAATCTAGTTGAATCCTTACAAATTTTAAAAGCATGTTTATATTGGATGTCCTTGAAGGGACTCAATCAACATCTTTGTCTCTTTCATAAGTTTTAGATGAATGGGTGGTTGATGATCAATTGTTCTTAGTTTCTTTATAAATACCATTATCAACAACTAATGATTAGCTACTTTGATTCAATTATTATAGCACCTACTAGCTGAGCTTATGCTTGTGAAATTATGTATGATTCTTTTCATTGATATGTTGATAAAAAAGTCTTAAATTGATAGTAATTTGTTGAAGTTCGCTAGGAGGTGAGCAGTTGTAGGGAAGGTGGGTATGTTTGTAAAGAGGTAGACAAAATGTGAGGGTAAGAAGAATTTACTGGAGAGTAGGAGAAATATAAATGCAGGATCGTTGAATTTTCTATCAAGTCTATGTTCTTTCTTTTGACTAAGAACTGGTTAATGGCATTGTGTGGTCTCATTAAATATTTAGTCGCACTCATTGATTCTCAGGTGGAGATAAAAAACTTGAACTCATTTTCATCGGTGAGCAGAGCAATTGATTTTGAAATTTCAAGACAAGTGCTTCTCCATAGTCAAGGCCAAAGTGATCAAATTGTACAGGAAACCAGACTCTGGGAAGAAGGCGCCCAGGTTTTTCTTAGGTTTATGTATGCTATCCATTTATCATCAGGCATAACTTATGATGGTTCTTTCTATTCTTGTCCACTCATGTGCTCACCTGTGTATTATTGATTAGAAAACAATTACAATGAGGAAAAAGGAAGGACTTTCTGATTATCGATATTTTCCAGAGCCTGATCTCCCAGAAGTCATCCTAACAAAAGAATATGTTGAAAATATTCATGATTCTTTGCCTGAACTTCCAGAAATAAAGCGTAGAAGATATGAGAGTATGGGCCTGAGCATGCAGGATGTACTTTTCCTGGCAAATGACATTAGTGTGAGTTACTAGAGAATTTCTACACACTCAATAAGTTGGTTTTGGGTATTGCAATGTAACTATGTTGTAAAAGGGAATTGAAGGTAAGGATAAATATAAAGTTTTTACAACACCAACCATTTTGTTAAGACTTGTTACATCTTGTAGAAATAAGGCAGGAGCAGAACAATCCCTAACATAAGTAAAGATCTCTGGCTTCAAAAGAAATCTCCTGAAAAGGGAGCAAACTTCCGCAGCAAATAGAGACAAATAAAAGCTTTTTAGTTTAATTAGAAGGAATGCCCCTACAATTTATCTTTTCTATTCGTAGTACTTTTGTGTTCTTAAGTTCTGAAAAATCATAAAGAAAACAAGCTAAAGTTCAAAGCACAATTTTTCTAAGCTGTGTGACATTGTAGGTGGCTGAGTTTTTTGATGCAACTATTGGAAGAGGGGCTGAAGTGAAGCTGGCTGCTAATTGGATAATGGGTGATATTGCTGCCTACATGAAAAATGAGAAGCTGACTATAAACGACATAAAGCTCACTCCTCAAGAGCTTGCTGAATTGATCGCTTCAATAAAAGGTGGTACTATTAGTGGAAAGATTGGGAAAGAGGCAAGTTTTTCTTCTTGCATACGAGA
Source organism: Cucumis hystrix (assembly GCA_025688845.1). NCBI lineage: Eukaryota > Viridiplantae > Streptophyta > Magnoliopsida > Cucurbitales > Cucurbitaceae > Cucumis > Cucumis hystrix. The sequence continues at coordinate 2,804,749 of CM046887.1, forward strand.
TTCTTCAAAATGTTTTTCATAGTGTTACTGGCATTCTAAATTTGATGATTGATTCTAATCTAAATGTTAACATCTTTTCCTTCTAATTAGATGACAGATTTTCATCCGCCGTCTTATTGATGCATTTTCTTTTCATATGCTGTATAGATTCTTTTTGAGTTGCTAGCTAAAGGTGGAACTGTGAAGGGGCTGATTAAAGATAAGGATTTGGTTCAGGCAAGTTGTTTATTATCAAAAGTTGATTGTCAATTGTTTTCCCTCGACTCAAATTATCTTTCATGTTAAATGTTGAGTGGCTGAATTGATTGCTTATTGAGTGGCTAAATTGATTGTTTTCTGGACTTAACTGTGTCTGGCTAGAGAAATAGTTTAAACACTTCCACTCAAGAATAATTCGTATTGTGTAGTATTGCTTAATGGACTATTTCGGCTCAGTTTACCTCAAATAATATACTTCCATAGAACTTCAGCAAGGGTTATCTGTATAGTTCAATGAACAAGAGCCCCAAAGAATTTTACTCTGATGCAAGTTGGAGCGTTTTTACTGGCAGATCTATTCATTCTAGATATTGTAGTGGCGTTGGGGGAAGCTAGAATAGCTTAGACTAATTGTTAAAAGGAATGAAGCCAATGGATAGCTGTTTTATATTTTACTTAATAATGACAATAGGACACAAATAACTGACTGCAAAGATCATCGATTTTGGATGTTTTGTAATGGCAGATTGCAGATCCTGCTGAGATAGAAAAAATGGTGGAAAAAGTATTGGCAGAGAATCCGAAGCAGCTTGAGCAATATCGTGGGGGCAAAACCAAGTTGCAAGGCTTTTTTGCAGGCCAGGTGAAGTCTAAGTCTAGTCAATATCACCATTGCAAATCCACCCTTGCTGATTCTCGTTTTTCCTGTCATGCTGGTCAAAACAATAATCTATTTTTGCAGGTAATGAAAGCATCCAAAGGTAAAGCAAATCCAGGGCTTCTAAACAAGATCCTCCTGGAGAAATTGAATGCGCAAAGCTGATGATTTTGTTCAATGGGTACGTATAATTTATTGAGATTTGGGTTGCTTGAGACAATGGTGACTGTAAAATATTGGAGCAGATTTCAGTCTTGGTCTCCCCTTCAAGCTCCCCTGCACAAAAATGATGAGGCATAGGTAGAGCTGCAAAATTTCTTAAAGTATTATGATTTTTTGCTGAAATTGTTGTGTTGCTATTATTTGGTGACACTTCCACCCTCTATTTTCACTCTCATCTACTTGGCTAAAGTTAGAGCAGGTAAAAGTATAGTTGTAGGAGAAAATATATTTTTTATCCTTACTATGGAATTGGTTTCTAACAAGTGCCTATCGTTTGTACAATGTGCTGAAATGATCTCTTCAGTCACACTCCCCCCTAGCTATTTTAACATGAGAGTGATTGATATCGTTAACATGGTCTTTCTCTCTTTATCAATCTTTTAATGAATACCAATATTATTTTGTAAAAAAAACATTTCACATGTTATTTTGTATCAAATTTTTTATCCAAAACTTTCACTTGGTATAAAAACCAACCTTAAATAGCGTTGCAATTTCAACTTTCTAAGGGAGAGTTTAGGACAAGTAGCAGAGTTGTTTTTCTTTTCAATATGGCAACAATGGGGATGAGAAATTAAACATTTTAAAGAACCTCTAAAAAGAAAGAGCTCAACAATGGAGTTATTAGCATGAAGAGTTCCAGTTTTATTTAATTAAGAGTTATAAAGTTTATGTTTCAGTATTCAAGATGTAAAAATTGCAACACTTTCAATTTAATTAAATTAAAATTTTGAAGTTTGTGATAAGTAGGGATGAGCATGATAGATCAAAAAATCGAGTGGACGGACCAAATCGAAGTTGATCGGTTGGAAAACGAGGGGTCGATTTCTTAAAGTTTCAAATTGAGAATATTCAAAAAGTATTTCAAAGTGTTAAATTGATTTGACCAATCGATCGACCCTTACTCATCGATATCAAGGTTGTTTGAACATTTACAAAACCAACTATGGTCGATTCGAGGTCGGTTTTGACTTCGATCAACCAATAATCATCCCTAATGATAAATGTATGGTTGTAACGCCCTAAAAAATATATATATATATATTATTATTAATTATTTTTATTTTTATTTTTATTATATTATTATTAATAATAAAAACAAAAAAAAAACCCCCCCCCCCCCTCCCCTCCCCCTCGCGCTCCCCCCCCCCCCCCCCCCCTCATCTTTTTCTTTCTTCTTCTTTTCTTCTTCTCCCATTACCCTAGCCGCCGACCACCACCGCCGCCCTGCCCAGCCTCACCGCCGTCCAGCCTAGCCGCACCGTCGCCCAGCCGCACCGCCTCTCCATTCGCAGTCGTCCGCGACACCGCCGTGAAACTCCGTCCGCCAGCCGAAACCCTCCCACTCCTCAGATCTGTCTTCTTGTATCTCCTTTCCGCAGCCAACCACCTCCGTTCCTCCTCTTTGGCTGCGCCGCTCGGAGCCCAGCCGCTCGGTTTGCAGAAGACAAGCGCTAGCCGAAACTCAGCCGAGCCCGACGTTCCGTTTGCGCCAGTCTCCGTCCGAAATCGCCGCGTTTTCGTTCGGTTTCGTCTGCGCCGGTCACCGCGTCAGCTCGCCGGCCGTTCGTGAGGTAGCCGCACATCTCCTTCCAGCCGCGCATCACCTTCCAGCCCACGTCTTCCCTTCTTCCAGTCGCGGATCTCCATCTTCCAGCCGTCGTCACGCTGTCTTCACGCAAGATCCGAGTCGCGCACGCCTCTCTTAGCCGACCGCCGACCGACCCAAACGTGGGGTTTCCGTGAACCGGCAGCCGTGCGCCGTGGAGTGCCGCTGCCTCTGTTTTACGGTAAAATCGTCGAAGTGGTTTTGTTGGTAACAAATTTAATATGGGTTGGAATTTATTTCAAAATTGTTCAAGCGATATGATTGGAAGATTTTGGCTAAGTTGTGAACTTACTTTTGAAGGTGTTGAAAGTAACGCTCGATTTCCTTGGGTTCACAACGAACAATTGTTTTAATTGGAGCTTGTTTCGTGAATTTGAGTAAGTTGTGAAACATCACCTTTGGGTTGATTTTAAATGAATGATGCGTTAAAAAAAGATATTGAGTATTTACCCTAATGTTTAGGTTCGTCTTCACGGACTTTTGCGCGGTTAAGGAGCTTACCTAACGCCAAGGTAAGGGACTTTCTACTGGACTTAATAACAAGAATTAAGATGTATTGACTATATGGGCTGAATGTTATATCTGGACTGAGTAGGGATGACGTTTATGATGTTTGTTTGGGTGTGGACTGAAAGTTTAACGCATATTGTGCTTGACTGAATGAAACTTATATATGTGTATGGATTGACATGGACTTGTTATCTAGTGTATGTTGTGACTGCTGGGTTATTTATGTTGATGACTGATGTAGTGATATGTTTGACTGTCCTTGGGTGAAATTTGGATAATATAGTCGTTCGAGGTTAAATGGGGAGCTTATGTGATAAGGAAATTTAACTGTATTGAGCATGACTGTTAAGATGTTTAGAAGAGACTGAGGGGATAAATTATTAGTTTCCTAGTGGATAGTTACCCTGCGGGTGTCCTTCGGGATCATCCCCTTTATGTGCATCCTTCGGGAGCACTAGACTGATATGTGCATCCTTCGAGAGCACTAGACTGATATGTGCATCCTTCGGGAGCACTAGACTGATATGTGCATCCTACGGGATCACACGACTGTGACTGTGCAGGGTACACCATAGGATGCTAATAATTTATTTTTCCCCGAATGGGACCAGTAGTGGGTCCCTTACTGAGTATATTAATACTCACTCTTTTTATGTTTAACTTTTCAGGCAAAGGTAACACGAGGGGCAGACCGACGAGGGACAAGAAGGACTCGTGAATTTGCCATAGGGGACTGTCTTTAAACTGCTTCCGCTGACGGTTTGAAAATATTTTGATTTAACTAAGTCTACAAATAGTTAAATTTTTTGTAAACAGCCTTTGAAATTTTGTATTTTGGAAATAGGGTCCGATTAAATTTTCCTTCGTTTTCTTACGGTTTCAACTGAATCTTCCTATGTCTTTTGTCAACAAACGGTTTTATGTCAAATTGACGACTTAGACGGTCAGTCCGAAAAGTCCAGGTCGTCACAATGGTTAACACCTTATCCTTTCTCATCCATCATATTCTTCATCTTCACCACTTTCCTCCTCCATCTTCTCCACTTTTGACACACAAGGAATTATTGAATAGTAGATAAGAAATATTGAGGATCTTTACGTGATTTTCGTCCATTTTTTTATAGAGGTTTGGTGTATGTCAACATCTCCTTCATACCCAAGTAAATAAAAGTTGTGTACATTTTTTTAATGACTTTTTTTAGATTGTATTTTAATAATTTGCAATTAAGTAGATAGTATTTTTTATGTTTTGCTTAGAGAACAGCATAAACAGTTTAAGAACTTTGATATTTTAATCAAATATGAAAATAAAATTTAATACTCCAATTGTAGATGATTGATAAAGTAGAGTGAACTTTATTTTCTATATAAAAAAAATTATTTAATCAATGTCTCTCCATCATAGACTTGGTTGCAATTTTTGTGACCCTATAAATTTCATTGGAAAACTTTCCAACATTTTGGATCCAATTTCCAATGACATTATTTTTTGTCAAATTTAAAGTGGCGTTTTCCTTTTATTTTCATTAAATGATTAATTTTATATATATATATAGAACCTAACAAAAAATATATATATATATATTTACAATTTGCATAGCAAAATATTAAAGCTAAAAAAGCCCATTATTTTTACATAAACTTTAGATTTGCTTTGGTTTGGTTTTGAATATTATTCTTTACTTCTTTTTCCTTTTCTTATTTGCGATTTACTCGTCTTCTCTTCATATTATTAATTTCTTCACATTATCACTTCCCCTTCTTCATATTCTCATTTCTTTTTTGTGGTGATTTCTTCATTTTCTCTTCAAAAATTTCTTTATTCTTCGTCATCTCTACTTTTTTTTTTCCACTACATGATCGTGTACCAAAATTTGAACAATCAGTCGTCTATCCTAGATAAATAGAGATAGATCACTATCTATCTAAGATATTGGTACATGATTTAAACGATCATGTACCAATATCTAAACAATCTTAGTACAAAATCGTTTACCAAGATCGTTTAGATTTGAAACAAAATTGTTTTACCAAGATTTGAACGATATGTACCAAGCTTTTCACGCGCTTGTGTGGCCAGTTAATCATATAGTATTTTTGTTATTTCACGTTGTGAGCTTCTAAGCCTTTTCCGTTTTCAAAATTGTTATGTGTAAATATTTTCATGTTTTGTCATATTTTAAAAAAAAAACCGTTGAGAAGATTTTTTTTTAAAGTCTTTTGAAAAAAAAATGTAGGCTATAAATATAATTTAAAAATATTTTAGACGACAATGATAGCAACATCTAAAAACTAATTTCTTGGATTTTCTATAAAAAAAAAAAAAACAAAACAAAATTTGGATTATTCTAAACCAATAATTATTAAATTTTTTTGGTAAAATCTCTTTTGAAAAGATTGGTGGAATGATAGATGAACATAAATAAGAGGAATCAATTATCTAAAGTTTTTTTTTTTTCTCTTATGTGAAGCCAAAAATCCACCAACTTAAATCCAACATACACGATAGCATACTATTGAAAAAATACGTCATCGTTGTCCCAAGAGAAGAGTTCATGAGAGAGTAATGCTTGAAAGTAGGTATCCAATTGACTGATAAAACAGAGGAGCAACTAGCAAGCACACTGGGCCCCGTTTCTCTTACAAGGCAGTGAACCCCTTGGAGTTAGTCCTGATCTCTACTTCATGAAATTCATAATCAACTATACAAATACAAAGTCCCTTTAAATTGCTTCCTCCCTTGCTGCTATGAGTTCTCCTTCCGACTGGTTGACATTGACACAAGGCTGGCTCAACTGAATCGATAGTAGTTGTATGAATGAAAAGCATTTTTTTCCTATTGCAAGAGTGCCTGCTACGACGCTTGCTTAGATGAGAGTGGAGTTCCTTCACCTCCAACAGCTCCCTCTCCTCTCCTTGTAAGTCGAGCTGCTTCTAACCTCTTAACTAATGATCAGAGCTGCTAAGAAGAGAATGAAAGAGAAAGAAATGATCATGAAAGATTTTGCTCGGTTTTTCAGACTCTTTAAAGTAAAGACGGTTAAGCATATTATCTTTATTGTTTTTTAAGTTTGGTTAAATTTCAGAATCTTATAGTTTTACCTGTCCAATTATTCACTTTTGTTAAATTGATGATGAGGTAATTTTGAGCCACTCGTATGCTCTTAACACTTGAGAAAATAACAAAAAGTAGCTCTACAAACATAAATAATTACATATCAATGAGGAAAACCAACCAAAAACTTTGCAACAAGAATAACTTGAAAGCCACAAACTTCTCATTTTTCTAGCAAATTGCAACAAACTCAACTCCATTGATATCAAATCAAAGTGTTTTCCCTTATGTACAGTATGAGAAAGCATCCACCCAAAGTATACACTTTTGTATGGTAACCACTCTATAATAAGAGATTTTAAGGGCTAAAATCATATGGCCTATAAAACCCAAAAGCAAAAAAGAAAGAAAAAAACTAAGGCCAGCAAGAACAGAACCAGCTGCTTTGAAACACTTCAAAATCCCAAAAGACCAAAAATTAAAGCCAACAAAAAAGCAAAAAAGTAGATGTAAATGTAAATCTTTCAACAGCAACCCATTTCTCATTGTCTTCTCTACTTCTGTTCTGTAGTCAAACTGTGCATTGTATTTCAGGTTTGGGTAGATCTAGGATGTACTCAAGACAGACAGTAGCGTTTTTCAGATAGGTTTGCTCCTTTGTTTCATTTTGTTGTCTTGAGATCTTGGTGCTGCAATGAAGCTAGCTAAGTTAAGGAAATATGTGAACTGAGGAGAAAATAGGAAGCTGAGTACACGAAGAACATCAACTACCTAGTCCGTTGGCTTCAGATGTCCTCATGATACGAAGTCTTCGAACAGAGCTTACGAACATCCTAATCCATGAAAAACATGAACTTAATGTAAGAAACGACATATAAGAGCACAGGTGAATAAAAGTATGGTTCAAATGATTGGCTTCAACCCATCCGTCGATCTCCCTTCGGTTGATGGAATTGAAGATGATCTAAACCTTTTGTAACTCAAATCACAAGGGAATTTAATATGCCAAGTGGCCCAAATATTTTTCATCAAACTAGTTCAGTTTTTGCTTCTTTATTAAAAAAGGTTGCAAGATTTTAGAACTGAGAGTCGAGATTCGACACCGAACATAATCAGACAACTAGATGCGGAATCTATCTTCTTTTGTCCACAAAATTCAATCATCTATATCTGGTCTTCTATAATACTAAAGCATAGAGATTAGATCTAAACTAACAAGTAAAGCCACATACCCCCAAGGGACATCCCCAACCAACATCCAATCTCCCTCTCTATCTTCATATGTGAGTACAAACTCAGAGGATCCATCCAAAAGCTTAGACTGCTTCTTTGCTTGTTCTTTGTCTCCACTTTTCCCTGAGAAACACCACAACAACAAAAGTAAATCAAAAGGGAAAAAATGAAGATTTTTTGTCCCACGTTTGTTAATGAACTGTTGAAGCTGAATTTCCAAACTAAGAAAAAAACTAACCATTGGGAATGGAGGCTCCAGCAGACCTGAAAAACATGTCCTCCAGCATCAGGGCCAAGGTTTCATAGCAAGAATGGGCATTGAGATCCACTTTCCTCCCTATCACAACCCCATCCACATTCACTTTCACAAATCCCAAGTGCCCTTTTCCATCAACATCGCATGTTTTGTTCTTCAAAGTGTCCTTGGACTGATCTTTCTTCTCCTCACAGCCAGCATCCTCTTCCTCAGCTCTGGCTGTCTTAGCTTGGTTGACCAAGCTATTCATCCTATATGTTCTAATAGGTGGCCACCCCACAACCTGACTGCTTCACAGATTTACAACAAAGTCATCAGAAAACTCCAATAAATGAAAAAACACATAACAAATCCATTCTCAAGTTTTACAAGAGAATGCAAAATAACGTATAACTATATATATATATATATAAATAAAAAAAGACAAACATAAGGGGGTAATCAGAACTAACTTAAGAGCAGTTGGAGATCCTCCTTCATTAGGAGCAGAGTCAGCAGCTCGTTTAGTCCCAGAAACAGAAACAGAACAAGTAACCTCTCTTCCATGAAAACGAAAAGAGGATGAAGAAGAAGAAGTAGAAGAAGAGCCACAATGAACCGGGAAATCCTGAGCAGTCAAAATCCGACCACGCTCACCCCAAGTAGCACCGGTAACCTTGCCACCACCGCCGCCAAGGGCTAAACCAAGGCCCAATTCGAGGTCAGAGGAGGCAGGAGAGGGAGATGAGAGAATTGGAATGTTACCCACAAAATCTTTTTGAAGAATGTCCATTGTGGAGGCATTAGAGTCGTTAATGGCGGACCCAGAAACAGACCCACCCAGGGGAGAAGGGCGGAAAAGGCCCAAAGTAGATTCCATGGAGGAAAATGGGGATTAGAAAAGAAGGGAAGGTTTAGAGAATGGGAAATGGGAGTGGAAGAGAAGGGGATTAAGAGGGTATTGAAGAAGAAAGGGAAGTGTTTACGCCATGGATTGAAGCAGAGAGAGAGAGAAGAGAAGAGATGGGGTCAGGATGTCTGGTGGTGCGCATACCACTCATACCAGTAATCCATGCTTCCTCTTTTTTCCCGACAACAATCATATTCCTCAAATCTAATAAACAAACATATTAATTAATTAATGCAAAAAATAATTAAACTTTATGTTTATATTATAATAATTTTAATTTAAGTTTTTCTTTTCTACTTTCATTTTGTAACGTGTAAATTAATAATGGTGATATCTATTCTTCTCAAACATAAATAAATAATGTGATATAACTAAATTTTATTATAATATATAGTAATATAAATATTTTGATTGGTTGGTCGAATTTTGAGTATATGTATAAATATTACCTCAGTTATACAATTGCCTAAATTTTCCTATTTTTTACATTTAACATTATTTTAATGAACTATTAATTTATGCAAACTTCTACCAAATTTACTTTTTCAAACCTATTTACAGTTAAGTTAAATATATATATCAAAAGAATTTCTCACAGTTGTGAACTTTTCAAAAAACTCTCTTTAAAACTTACACAAGTAAGAAAAGTTTGTAAAGAAATGTTGTTCTCTCATAAACCAAAGCAGGAATAAAGAAGAAGCTTCAAAGGAAAAAAAAAAAACAAGAAGAAGATATATTTGATATATAAAACATATTATCAATATATATTTGAATTTTTCAAAAATAAATATATTTGTTAGTGCATGAAACAGTATAATTTGTTTATTATTTTATATATATACTAATTATGTATATTCTATGTATTTTTACATTTTTCAATATATATTCCTAAACATTCAAAAAATAAATATATAAATTATGGTATGTACATTATATTTTTTTTTGGCATTATATAATTGCGAGTATATCTTCAACATATGCTTCCGATCTCAATGGAAAAGTGGTTGGTTTGTAGTGAGGAATATGAAAAGAAAAATGAAATCTCTTGCAAATGAAGTAAAACATTAATGTTAAATAATGCAAAATGGATATTTTTAAAAATAATAAAATAAATTAAAATATTTACTAACTATAGCAAAATTTTGAATTTTATTACTGTCTATCAATGCTATTGATAGAAGCATACCAGTATCTATCAATAGTTAAATCTGAAAATTTTGCTATATGCTGCAAATATTTTGTCAAATTTTGATATTTTTGATAATTTTCAATAAATAAATATCAACTGAAATTAATAAATAAAAATAAAGTTAAAATTAACAATAAAAAAATGATGTTAATACGAAAAGAATAAAATATTTTGAAAATTTTAAAATAAGGTTAAAAATGTTAAATTAGGGTGTAAAAAAGTTCTTTCATGTAAAAATCTCACAAATCATGGATCAATCACTCTACCCAGAAAATAGCAAATTCCAACCTTGTTTCCTTGTTCACGAGACATAATAGGTCTGAAGAGATAAATTCTAGGAATCTATGGAGAGACATATCCATTTGTTTTCTCCCCATTCCAAATTTACATGCAAATACCTAAGAAAAGTGACTTCTCCCATATATATAAAGCTTCTCTCCACATAAGATGGATTGTTCTACCCAAATGTTTGATTAAAGATCGTCGCAGCTAAAGGATCAAGATATAGTATTTTTTTTTAACATCATATCTCAAGTAATGAACAAGGGTCTATCAACAGGCACCACACCTATTTAGCCACTATGCTTGACTAAAAAGTCTCTCAAGCTCCCTAAATCCAACCAACCTTGATATTATCCTACTAGTGAATTTTTAGACTTATTATGAGATGATCTTCCACCAAAGTTTTGCCATACACATTGAAATATCCTTACGTAATCATTAAGATGCGAACTAAAGCCATTATATAGGGTTGTGATTGCTTGGGCTATAACCTTAATGAGAGCTTGGTTTACCCCTCAAAGAAACCAAATTTTTCTTCAACCTTAGATATATGTTTATTTGCCTAAGTTAAACACCATAAGCACTGAGAGAGACAATGGCTCATAGAAACTCTCACATGTTCAATTACATTACAGCTGAAGATAATTGAGGATTTTGAAAAAGTCAATATACTAAAACTAAAGTCACTTCGTAACTTTTAGGAATTGATTTTTCTTTTGTAGTCCCCTCTTTCACGTTAGTTTTACAAAACAATAGACTACCGCCTACAAAGAAAATATGAGAGTATATAAGTTAAGGCATTGTCTTCCTGATTGCACCAAAGAAACCTCCCCTTGACAAGAGCCTTCAACACAAAGCAAAAATAGATATGGGGACAAAGAATCCCTCTAGCTCAAACCAGACTCTAGTTGCAGCTTTTTCCTCGGTTGTTCATTACAAAATTAGTTGTCACTGATGAATGGCGATACATGGTCCATGATTAAGCTCGCCCACTTTTTCTCATACCCCTGGCTCATAATGCCTCTAAAAAAGGATCACTCAACCCTATCATATGTTTTGCTCATATCCAACTTTAGTATTGTAGTACTCTTCCTCCCTACCTATAAGTCATAATATGAAATACACTCATATCCCACCAAAATATTATTCGAAATCAATCTATCATAAACAGATTGAAAATACTCAAACTTTATCTATTGACAGAAGACTTCGTGTGATGGGTCTATAATCGAATACTTCCATTGGATGTATGAGCTTTGGTATAAGAACAATAATATATATGTGTGAGTGACTAATTAAAGCTAAGTAATGCATCAATGCCCCCTTGACCAAGGTATCAATAATGCCCCTTGCCCTTCGAAATGTTATAATACTGTTGATAAAAACAACATATAGAAAGTCATCCAACCATTTGCGACAAGAGCCTTGCTTGGAAACATTTGGAGTAATATCTCCTTCACCTCCATCTCATAACAAAGCTATTCATTTCCTCATTTCAATCACTTTCTCTATACACCTTTGTTTCCAATACATTTCTCCAAACTTCAAACCCTTATCCACACACTCTTTTTAGTTTTTTTTTTTTATAAATATTTTCCGAGTACAACTTAGTGCTCGAGACATTAATTAATATTTTAAAAGTTAAAAAAGATTAAAATTAATTTCTATTAAAAAAAATGTCAACAGACTTTTAATAAACATACTTAAAAGTTGGTCAACAAAAATTGAGTTAATTTAAAAGAGTATGAAGATTACAATAGGATTGATGCTATCTATATATGAGTTCAATTGTACCGTCCAAATATAGATCAAGGTTAACAAGTACTGAAAGAAAGACATTTAATTTAGAAAAAAAAAACAACAATTTTATCACAAAAGAATTGAGAAATGCAAATTCTTGAAACAAGAAGGGTTCAAAACGTGAAAAGTTTGAAAAAAGTGGAACATGGTAATAAAATTGGTGTGGTTCTTATTGTAATCCTTTGATCTAATAATTAAGTTTTGTGTATTATTAGGTGTAATTGGAATTAATTTGTCTTCTTTATTATGGGTTCTTGGACTTAATTAGTATGATGGTAAATCATTTCTTTTATAACCTTTTTCATAATCTCCATAATCTTAATTATATCTCTTTAATTAAAAGATAAACAAAATTCTTTCCTTTTCTTCTCTTCTTTAAAATTAATATTATTTTAAACTTGGTCGTTCATCACATCATTATAGATATATCAATACTACAAAACATCAGAAGATATTAAATTCGAATCAAAACCTCACATTGTCCCTATCTATTTTACTCTTTAAAGAATTCAAGAAAATAAATTATATATATTTGGTGATTTTTTTTTAAAAAAAAAGAACTATTTTTTTATACTTTTATTTTTCTTTAATTTTAAAAAAGAAAAAAAAATCCATATTGCATTTAATTTTTTGAAATTATATTTCACTGAAATTTTAAGATACTTGTCTTCAAATTTTATGTCAAATTTTGAGACATTTTCATCATGTAGTTTTTATGAAAAAACTATAAGTTTATTTATTAATAATTTTTGTTTGAAGTACATTACCAAAGGTATTTTAAAAAGTAGTCTACTATTAAAACTATTTATAAAACATAGCAAATCCATTAAACTTTTTATAGCTTATTTAGGTTTATTTTTGTTATATTTTGTAAATTGTTTTAATATTTTTGCTATCTATAACAATTCCTCTTTTTAAAATCCTAGTCAAAGAAGAGATGAAAAAAGTGACTTCTTTTAAGATTTAATTGAAATTTCAAAATTATTTTAAAAACAATTTAAGAAAAAAATGTGTTATAAACTAACTTCATTTATAAATAAAAGAAACCATGAAATTATAACTAAAATCTTAATTTTAACGAAAATAACAAATCTATTGAAAATATTTATACGTATAACAAAATTTATATAATGAACCTAGATGAATATTTATTCGTACCTATCAATAAAACGATAGATTTCTATCGGAGTCTCTAAAAATTTTGTTATATATATTTATAAATAAGTTAGATCATTCTACTATATTTGAAAATATCTCTAATTTTAATAGAAATATTTATATAATGCAACATCAACGTATTATAAAGCTATGTATATACTTTTCTGGACACACATCATATTCTAATTAATTAATCTTAATTTTAGCAATAATCTAGCATTATTACAAAGCTTTTAAAAAAGGTATTAGTCCTTAATTAATATACATAATAATTAAAAAGATGTAATCTTTTTAAGAGTAAAAAGCATATTTTAATTCTTCATACTTTATTCATACTTGCTTTATGCTGCCTACTATTTTCAAGACAAAAGGGTTCAAAACCCATATTTTAATAATTATATATAATATTAAAGTTTTAAAAATTAATTATTTTATTAATTAACACTCTTTTAATTTTACAAGAAAAGAAAAGAAAAAAAAAAAGTTAGAAAGCCAAGGTCTTATTTGCAAGAAGGATTACAAAACAATTTCCTACTTTTTGTTTTCAAAATTATTTTTTAATCGGACAGCTGTTGTTTATTGTAAATTAGAATCGTTAATTAATTAAAATGTTGTCATTTAATAAAGAAAAGAATCATTTTTAAAAAAATAAATTATCCATAAACTTAATCAAAATGTTATATTAAGCAATTAATATTGTTAACTCTTACTTTTTACTACATCACACCATGACATGTCAAATAAGTTACCATTAGAGTAAATAATTAGAAAATATATATTTAAAATGACAAACATATTTCAACTGATATCATGTTGGTACTAATAATAGTAATAATAAATGAATGTGATGTTTGTATCATTAACCTCGAACGTAAATGTTTGATTCTCTTACTCGAAATATTAATTTGATACCTTTAAAGAAGTGATGAAAAAAAAAATGTAACTCGACAGCTAATACTTTAGAAGGCGTTTGAGGCAAGGATTATTCAAGACTATAATAATCACTTCTTACTACATGCATGCAGTAAGTATATACTATTTTGTACTTTCCAATTAGCTACTGTTAACTTTATTTAAAAACAACTCTTATTTGTTACGGTTGTTACTATTTCACATTCATTAGCTTTTATGAATACAATGATTACTATTTTATTTTCGAACTAAAATAATTTATATCTCAAACACATAAAAACAAACTATAATAACCTAGGAGTACAATTACACCATTTCTTGTTCCATGCGCTTGCTTAGTAAATTTTTTAAAACAAAAGAGCATAAGATAGTTAAAGTTTATAGAGAAAGAAAATGAGAACTTGTAAACATATAAATTAATGTGGGAAGAATTGATTAAATGAAGTATGAAAAAGAAAAAAGAGAAATGAATATGGAAAGAAAAGAAAGGAGGGGGGACAGGTGGGGGCCAATCGCGTGGTTGAGTGGGTCCAAGGGAGGCCACGTCAGGGGTGGAGTAGACCGGGGGATCCTTTGCTTTGACCTTTTATATCAACACATAAACACAAACCGGACGTAAACACTACACCACGTTTTTCTCTTTCATTTCACACGTTTACTAAAAACTATTTTTTGTCCTTTCTCTTTCATTTTCTTTCTAACAAATTAAATATTAATATATAATTTTTTAAACTTATTTTTCATAAATATAACAAAATACTAAAATATTTACGGTACATGTTATAAAATCAAAAAACTCATTAACCTTTTGAATTTCGAGCCGCTTTGGTTTCTTTGTTCTTTGTTCTTTCTTTTCATCTTCTTTCTTCTGCAATTTTTCTTTTACATTTTTTCAAAATTGTAATTTTCGTTTTTTGTTTTCAATCAATCATCAATATTGTATTTTTTTTTCAAAGTGTTATTTGGTTTAAGATTGTGTACTAAATCTAAAAGAAGTTGAAAAAAAATTGTTGGCTCGTTTTGAGTTGGATACCCCATCGTGTACCAAATATAAAAAAATCTACAAGATATATACCAAATATACAAAATTTATATTTGGTACACGATCTTGAAAAAATATTATTGAGATATTGGTACATGAATATCGTTTAGATTTGGCTACACAATCGTGTGTCAATGTCGTTTTGGCAAGCGATCGTGTACCAATATCCCAACGAATTTTTTTTTCAAAATCTTTTTATATTTGGTACATGATCATGTACCAAATCTAAACGATTGCGTATCTTGATCATTTAGAAAAATAATTACACATGCGTGTATGTCCAATTAATTACGTGTTGATTGAGAATTTTTTTTGTATTTTTCATTGTGGACCTGTGAGTTTTTTTTCGTTTTCGAAATTGTTTAAATATTTTGCTGGTTTATTATTATTTTTTATTAGTAATGTTTTTTTAATGAAAAAACTTATTATATAGGAAACTTGAACCTTATTAACTAAATACCATTTTGGTTTGTTTAATTTTAATTTTTATATTTTTATTTCTTTAACTTTCTATACATTTATTAAATCTTAAATTGAGTCTTCAATGACAGTTTACTATTTATTTAAAAAACTTTTTGTTATTTATACTATTTTTATTTACTAATTTTGAAAACATGTTCACCTATTTTATTCTCTTGAATGAAATTTTTTATTAATATTTTATTTATCTATTTTTGGTAAAAAGTACCTTTTAGAAAACTAGGTTTAAGATTTGGAGAGTTTACAAAAATAGCAAAAAAAAATTATGATAATAGAATCAATGTAATTTACATTTTTAAAATTGTAAAAATAACAAATTTAAAATTGGATTACCGTTATATTTACCAAATTTGCAATATGCAAAAAAGAAGTGTTATAAGCTGTTTTTTTTCTAAATTTTTTTATCATCTAATTCAATTTCCCTTAAGATTTATTAAAATACAAAACTAACATTAAACTATTGAAAGTACATAATAATAATTATAAATTACTGGCCATTTTAAAAAATAGCATAATATTGACCGTATTTATAAAGTATAGAAAAATTCACCCTATTGTAATCCATTTAATATTTTTTCTATATTTTGCAAATGATTTTTTTTCTATCCCTAACAAATTTTCACTTAAAAAAATTGTAGTTTACATTGACACATCAGTTCAATCAGTCTAATAACGATCAATTACTAAATTTTAGATCTAAAAGATATTTAAGAATTAATTTGACAAAAATTAAGAATTTAAAAGAATAAAAAAGTATTTAAAAATTTATGTACTCATAGGATGCAAATTAAAAGGTTAAAATACACCAAAGTTTTTAATAAGTAGGTTTTAATTTTAGAAAAATGATAAAAATGGAAAATTGAAGTATCAAATTTTGAGATAAGAATGAATTATTTTCTGTTGTTTGTAATATGAAATTAAAGAATGGGTACACCGACAAAGCATGGATGTGAGCAAAGTAAAGTTTGGAGTATTTTTCACTTTCATTATTACAAATATTTTGAGAGACAATAATCAGACAATTTTAATGTAATGGAAATCAAAGTATAAATTCACCTTTTTACCCAATATCTATCTATCTATCTATATATATATATATTCTACTCATTATCAACATAAGCATGCAATCTTAATTTCAACTTAAAAACAAATATTATTACTTTTTTTTTTTTACCTTTATATATATACTTCACATAATTTGTTCTATATTTTTTTTCATTAATTTAAACTCAAAACTTAATAAGTGAATTATATCAAATTTGAACTCAAAACTTAATATGTGTGGTTCTACATTCTTAATGAAAGATTCATCACTTTTTCTCCTTTTTTGCTAGGTTGTTCATCAATTTTTTTTCTTTTTTTAAGTTTAAACTTATTTTTATACTCTGGGTTTATTTGCTAGGATTTAAAAAAAAAAATTATTTACTAGGGTTTGCATCATTTCAATGTTAAGTTTTGAGATTGTGTTTGTGAGATGTATATGGGGATCATTTTGAGGTTCTTGAGATGTTGAGAACCTTATATTGAAACAACCAAAGAGATTCACATTTTTTATAAGATAGATGAGCTACTTTTCTCACTCTCAATTGGTTTTGAGTTGAAATCTTATATTATAAACTACTGGACACGGACAGTAATTACTTTGTATAACACTCACTTAATTTTATGATTTTTTGATAGAATAAAATTAATATAATGTAGATATTAATGTAAATTAAGACGTGGAGTTTAGTATGATGTGATTGAATTTTATAAAATTTAAAACAAAAGATTAACTATAGTTGATTAAATTCTGAAAAATAATATTTTTAAATATAATAAAATGAACTAAAATATAGCAAAGTTTCATATTCTACAGAGAAATTTTGCTATAAAAATATATTTATTAAATTAAAAACAACATATATATAAATGTAGCAACACACACAGACATACATATATATGTATGTAATTCATGAAAGGGTGTAGCAAACTAGGTGAGTGGTTCTATCAAATACTTAGTGCAATATAATGTACAAATCACTATATGTAACATAATGAAAATGACATATTATATATAAATATGCCATTAAAATCTTTGGAGGCTAATATCATACCAAGGTGAGTTTATCTAATTTACATATTTTTCTTTTTTAAGATTAAAAGTTTGATCTCTATCTTTTATTTATTATTAAAAAAAATTAACCGTTTGAACATAAATATTTAACACGTTGTGTTGTAAAATGGAGGTGCAAAACAAAATTAAACGAGACACCATATAAATAGGAAAATTACACCTGATGACAATTTTTTATAGAAAAAAGCAGCTCATATCATTTCTTTTTTGCATATTGCAAATATGACCAATATGACAAATGATTAGATATATCAGATGACTATCAAAGAGCTATCAGATGGCTATTCGTTATTTTAAAATTTAAAAAATGTAGTGACATAAACGCTATTATCATTTTTTTTCTTTTTGCTATTTTTACAAACGCTCTGTATTGCATAATTTCTTGGTGCATGGGTCCAAGCCCTAAGTATTGTAGTGGGACAAATCACAAAATATTACATATTTCTTCCTCTTATTCACCTATGTTAATTGCTTTGTAGGGCTCAAGTATTTATATAATAATATTTTTACATACTTAAATATTATTTTTTATTTTATTTCATTTTACTTTAGTTTCTTTTCTATCAACTTTTTTAATACATAATATTATTTTAATGAATAATGACAAAAAATAGTGAAAAATAAAAAATTTGAAATAAAAAATGAGGTATAGATGGACCTGCCACTTTTTATGTTATCAATTATGCTTCAAAGAAGGAAGTTATTGGCTTTGTGGTTTTTTTTATCAATGCATTCAATTCCTTGCAATTCTTTTTTATGTAATTTAACGTTTTTTTTTTCTTTGCAACTTATCATTTTTTTAAAACTAAATTGTGCTTTGTTGTTTAATACGTAACTTATATAACTTTTAGTTTAAACTCTACAATATTAAATATTTAACAATAATTTTATTTAATAATTTTAAATTTTAAATATTGCTGCACATAATAAAAAAATTATTCATCAAATTATTACTGGTTTAAAAATCTTAATTAAGTCAAAACTACATAAGTTACAAAAAAAGAGAGAGAGAGAGAGAAGAAAAATAACATTTAGGGGGATTGAACCCAAGACGTAAGTGGTGCATTCTAGGAATGTAAATGGATTGGGTCGCGTTAGGGAGATTTGTTAATCTAACTTGAATTTTGGTGTTGATTAAAGGGTTGTCAAGAAGAATAGCAAATTACGAGTTTTACTTTGAAAAAATAGCAAAAATAGCAAAAATAATTTTAAATTGTTATAATAGCAAAACATAAAAATTAGAAAAATAAATAAATGAAACAATCTCTCAAATGCCCCTATCCAATATAAAAAGTACAATTATTTACCTAAACTCCAAATACATTGTTAATTGAAATAACATATGCTACATAAAAAATTTCTCGCAAAAACATAAAGATTAGAAAATTTGCCATTAATGGGAAGCTTCATCCCATGCCTGCAAAATTTAAAATCTATTTCAACGTTCAAAAGATGCAATTCATTTGAAATGGGTAATTGCAAAATTGAGACACATTCAATCAAAGAGTTTGGCTCTACACTTGTCGAACAGCCATAGCCGAGAGCTTCAAGTTTAAAAGGGGAGCATTGTTGATATTATAATAAAGATGAAATCATGAAATTATACCATAGAATTCAAAACTTATATACATCTTAACAAGATACGCATCGGTGAATTCTTCATACATTCGAGATTCATTTGAACTCTTCTCTCTTGTTTGCAATAAAAAAATTCTCTTTCACATTGTGTTTATCTCTTGTCGGATGCCCCTCCCTCAATCTCTTTCTTTTCATTTCTCTAATAAAACCTACAAGAAGAAAATTCAAATAATTTCAAAAATGTTATTGAGGCATAATCAAATCCTAAAATTTAAATTCAAATTGTTATTAAAAATATATATTAAAATTTAAATTCAAAATTTTATTAAAATTTATATATTATGTGTTATTTAATAAATTTATTAAAATATAACAATTTGAAAATATTGTATATATTTGCCATTAGCATCAATCTAGCAACAAAATAGTAAATTTAGTTAACATTTACAAAATTTAAATGTTGTTTGCAAAATACACTTCTTTAATAAAAGAGACACAATAAATTAATTTTTTTTAATAAAAATCAATCAAAATAAGTGTACAATTTGAAATATAAATTAAAATAACTATATATTATCTAATAAATTTTTTAAAAATAATTTGAAATATTATCCTATGAAAATAGTGGATTAGTGATTGTCATTATTTTAGGGATTAAATTTCATAATATTTGAATTCAAAATACTATGAAATCTAAGGAAAGAGGAACAGTTGAAAATCTTTTAACAATTTTTTAGGAAAAATATTTATTAAACATAAGTTTTGTGAATTAAATAAATAAATGTTAATTAATTTGATTTGAATATTAAAAATCCAAAAAATTGTTATGAATTATAGGCATATATTTAGGACATATTGGAGAAATCTTGTCAATCTCGAAAATATCTTAAATTAGTTAATATTTTTCAAAAGTTTGCAAATACACTATATGGTATGATATTTGGTCTCATTGTATCATGCAAATACACAGTAAAACACATATTATCCTACATAAAGAGATATAACACACGTATTATACTTCTTGATTACACATGCATAACAAGGATGATTGGAAATAAAACGTCTAATTAAAATAAATATGAATATTAACGTAATTAAAAAACACAACGTGAAAAATAATTATCCGATACAAGAGGCACAATAAATTATTTTTTTAATAAAAATCAATCAAAATAAGTGTATAATCATAATTAGCACGATTGTAGTGATGATAAAACTTTGTTTTTAAATTATTATTAACCATACGTACTATGTATTATCTGAAAACACGTATTATACTACTTGAAGGTATAAACAGGTAAAAAAAATCCAAAAAAATCTGTAGCCACCAATTTTGCAAAAATTCTTAATATTTTTCAGATTTGCTATTTTTCAGTTTGTTATACTAAATTTTGTTATTCTCACAGTTATCTCTTGATTAAACATTGGCAACCTAAATAACTCAAATAAGATTCAATCCAACCCAACTATAAAATCCAACCCAAATAACTCAACTTTAAAACTTATTTGGTAACAACATTTATAAATCTTAGATGCCACGATTTCCACCCTCTAATGTGGCAACCCAAAGTAAACAAGTGGAACATGGCCCCACGTGGGTGAAAATCGTGGTCCACGATTTCAACATATATTTTTACAAATATTTTTCACTTTGCCTTATTTTTGTCATTTATTTATGGATCACATCTGTTATGCTCATCTTACATTCTGACCCATCATTGTTGAGAAAACCCGGTCGACCAAAGAGTTCACAATATCATAATGAGATGGATTGAAGGGAACCAAGTGCTCAAGTACAATATAGATTTTGTGGTCAACGAGATCACAATCGAAGGAAATCTCCTTAGCTACAGAGACGAGCACCGAACATTTAAGAAATTGTGTACTTAAATTTTTTTTCTATGTGTACCAAGTGGTTCGATAAACTTATTTTCTATGTAGCATTTTTTGTTGTACTTACTTTTTTACTTTCTAATTAATATTTTTTGTGTAGATTATGGCTTTAAACCCATGACCGATTGATCCTAATATTCTGTATGATCAATCTTTTCATTGATATTCAATTACGTGGGATGATAGAACTTGTATACGTAGAGAGGCGGTAGTCCAACGCAATATCCCACTTCACCGTAACATATTGCCTCTACTCCAAGCATCTGGATTTTATAGGGTGTCTAGATTGGGTTTCATCCAGTTAGATTGACACCTTATTACTGCACTCGTTGAGAGATGGAGATCAGAGACACATACATTTAATATGCCCACTAGAGAGTGCACTATCACCTTGCAGGACGTAGAAGTATTGTTAGGGATGTCTGTCGATGGAGAACCTGTTATCAGTCAAGTGCATGAAGACTGGATAAATTTATGTCAGATGTTACTTGGTGTGGTCCCACCTGCTAATAAAATAAAGGAATCAAGGTTAAGTCTCACATGGTTAGCAACACAATTTCCAAGATTTGATGATGATGCAGAAGAGAAAATCGTCATCAGATATACAAGAGCATACATTTTACGATTGATGGGTGGAAGTTTATTTTCTGATAAATCAAGTAGTTTTGTGCATCTAATGTTCCTGCCATTATTGAGTGATTTACATGAGGCGGGTCGATACTCATGGGGTGGAGCATGCTTGGCATGGTTGTATAGACAACTATGCAAAGCATCGAAGCGAGATGTTTGTGACATTATTGGTTCATTAATCCTTCTTCAAATCAATAGCTCCACAACTTAGACATGCAAACAATCATCTAATACCTGGACGAGCACACGGTTCACGGTACAATATTTTATTTTAATTTATATCAAACAATAGTTTAATACCAGATGAGTGATATAATTAATTCAAAATCTATAATATTACATTATTAATACAGATGGAGAGACCAATTTTGTGTAACTAGATCAGCTACTCATGTAGTTAGTTAGTATAGGTACATGTTCGACCTTCTTCAACGTGATCAGGTACATCGATATTGAAATTTTAGTTTCTTTATACATTAGTAAACATATATTTATTTATTTTTAATGTAATGTGTGATGTTTCAGATTATTTTGGAGCCTTACAAAAATGTGATTTGATAATTTGTCAATTTTTTCTAAGAACGGTCAAGATATATGGCGTACCATCAGTCATCTCATATATTTTCATATTGGTGAGTGGCATCAACCTGATAGGGTGCTCAGACAGTTCGGTCTTAAACAAAATATCCCAGTAAAATGCAATACTAAGCCACTTATACATAACATTGATTTGAGATTTACAGATTGGTCAGACACGGTTGCACATATAGTAGTGTGATGGCAGTCTCGTAGAAGATTTAAGGCAAGAGGAGTTTTGATTAAGCAATTTAATATGGATGTGACTCTACATCACTCAACCAGGAGCGACTGTGGGTCATTTGGTACATATTTAAATACTGAATAATTATTTAAATTATTTACTCATTTAATATTTCTATTTTTTTTACATTTCACAGAGATCGAACAACGCAAGACTTCGTGATGTTACAGATGATCCATAAAAGGTTCTTAATATATGTAATAATAATGAGAGGTACATGGAGGAGAGGAGATACATAATATGTACGATCTACCTACTGTACCTCCACCAATTCATTGGGGACGTGTCCAAGTGGAAGAAGCTGAACTCGATGAAGTTTTCCATAATGTGGAAGAAATGCTTCCTATGACACAGACACAGAGCCAAAACTGGTTTATGGTACTTCAATGATGATGATGTCAATATTTGGAGCAGAATATTGTGATTATGAGATCGGTTTATGGTACTTTATGGTACTGGTTTATGGTACTTCAGGGGTCGGTCCATCGTCTTCATACATGGATGTCGGTCCATCAACTTCTTACATGCATGGACACAGACGTGGCCATGGAGAACATAACAAATATATGTATTATGAAGCACTTGTAGAGGTATTAGATCAACAAGAGTACTAACAAGAACCAGAGAACCAAGAGGAGCTAGAACAACATAGAGTTTAGAGTCGACGACGACAACTAGCTCGAAATCGACGACGTCCGGGTTGTGGAACACATTGATATTTTTTAATCTTTTAAATGAATGTAATTTGGTTATTAAAGAATATTTCAATTTATATTTAATTTTTATCAATTACGAGTCATTATTTAACAACGATTTAAAAATCATTTTTAATAATAAAAAATACAATTATAAATTTTCACAAAATTAGTTATATTAAAAGAAAGAAAACAGCAAAATTTAAATTAATAGAAATTTAAATTTAAAAAAGAGAGAAGACTATGTCTTGGGTTCATCCCAAGACATAGGAGAGAGAAAAAAAACTACAATATTTATATAAATATTTTAACATCTACAATATTCTAATAATTATTTTTAAAAACTACATTATTTATTCAAATTTGTCATCTCTTGTATTACCTATTTATACGAAGCATTATAGAAAGGAATAATATAAGTAAAATATATTCTTCTATAATTTCTTTCATTCTCATCACTTGCAATCAAAGCTTTTCTCGAATGAACTTTTACGCATAATACAGTACAAAATTAGGTCATCTAAAAAAATGGTCTTTTGCCAACTTTTTAGAAATTTGAAAGAACCAAAAATCTCTTTTATCCAATTTCTCCTCTAAATTCAATAATATTAAAATGTCAAAAAACCAAATTCAAGTTTATTACATAAATATGATTTCCATCCCAATACATTTGTTAAGTTCTTTTTTAGCTCAATCAACCAACATAACCCATAGATGTTTAGATCATTTATGAGAAGTTCGTAATTTTCAATGGTTGATTATACTTGTTGTGCAAGAAACTTGTATGATGTCTTAATCTATTCGATTTGAAATTATTATCATGAAATTTAAATAATAAGAACAAAATTGAAAGAAAATATCCTAACATTTCTTAACTTGAACAAAATTTTAAGCATTATTGATATATTCGTTGAAAGTGTTTTATATTACTTCCGAATACAACATTACAATAATTTAAAAAATCCATCACCTAGGATATAAAAACTTTCAAACTAAATTTAGATGCACCCACACAAAAGTAATTAAATTATTTATTTTTATCATTATTGTAGAATAACAAACTTTTAATACACAAATAAACCACACCAATATAACATATAGAATAATAATTGAGGAGATAATGAGACACATGAACAAAAGAGGGTTCTATTAAGAATAAACAAAAGAATATTTCACAAATCAATCCAATTACAGTTATAGAAAATGAAGTAAAAATTTCCTTTTCCCTTTTGTTTCAGATTTAAAGATTTATATATATATATAAAGAATTATTAGAAATTTAAGGATTAAAAAAAAAGGAAAAATCCAAAACAAATGTAGGAGAAAGAATGAGAAATGGTAGATTGAGATGACTGACATTGGGTGGCTGTTTCTCTATATTGTGCTTTCTCTTATCAACGTCTCTTTTAAGATGTCAAAACGGTTTGGTTTGGTTTACTTCGGTTTGGTTTACTTCAGTTCAGTTCAGTTCGTTTCGATTCTGTGGGTCCAACCCGACCCGAAAGTATTTGTCTTCTTCACGGTTTTACAGGAAACTCACTTGGTCGACCGACGGGCTCCGAACCAGACGACCGCTGGCGGATTTCTTCGTTGCCTTTGGCGATCCACCGCAGACAATGGAGCATTCGCACCCGCAAATGTTGCTGAAACAAGAAAATAAACCGCCTCCGTCACTGTGACGGCGGTTGTGTTCTCGGGTTTCACTAGATGGAAAGCTAGATAACTCGCCGCGATCATAGACTGGCGGAAGCTCTGTTCGCCACCGCTCCAGCTTTGACTGTAAACCTTCGACGCTGTCGTTCAGACTCAACCCACCCACAATCGAGCTTTCATTTCCATCGTCAATTTTTTGTCTTGCCATTTGTGCTGCTACCTCCGACGGCGACGGACCGAGCTCCGATTCGGTCAAAAACGCGCCACCCAGAAACGATTTCCTTGGTGTTGTATAAGTGAATTCGTTGTGTTTCGTGTAAGATGATTTTCCATGCAATGGCGTAGATCTTCTCGGTGTCGCAAATTTATCGTGCATGGGAGTTGCTCTAGCAGTACCGCTGCTGGCCAGCCTCTGTGGAGTTCTGAGTGGCGTAGCGTAAGGCATTTTATCAAACCTGGAATTGGGTGTTTCTTGACCCGGTTTTCCTCTCGGAGAATCGGCCACCTCAAGTTTCGAATTGGGTTTTTCATAAGGAGGCTTCTTCCATGACTGAGAATTGAAGGATTCTTCACTGGAATTGAGTTTTTGTACTGGTTTTTCCTTTTTGTTCGACGGTGGCTCAATTGGGTAAACTTCAGAGCCGCTTAAAATGCTGGATTGATCAACTTTATCCTTCTTCCCAACAATTCCAGGGTTAGATTTTCCATTCTTTCCATTTTTAACAGTATACCCTTCTTCAATCCCCGACCCACTAATCATCGAACTCGCCTTCCTCGATTTTCCTTTCCTTTTAATCACAACCGACCCACTAATCATCGAACTAGCTTTGGATCTTCCCTTTTTCTTTCGCTTCGAAACCTCCGACCCATTCACCATAGAACTCGCTTTCGATTTCATTCCTTTTCCCATCATTTCCGACCCTCGAAGCTCTGATCCTATCATAGAACTCGTATCACTCTTCGAACGCCGCATCTCCGGGCGAGTAAGAACAGTGGGAGTTCCATGGCTTTGATTATTGGTATTACTATGATGATTAGCAAACGGGTCCTCCTCCCCCATGAGATTCCGGTACCCAATGGCTGAAGTACTCAACTGGGAATACAACGGCATACTCCTCATCGAGCTATGAAGCAGCGCAACCCCAATATTCAAAATCCCCTGCGGTCTACCTGACGGCCGCCGTACCTGTAAAGCCACAAATCGCATCCCGACTTGTGGTTGTTGACTAAATTGATGAAGCCGGGGCGGAGTAGGGATGAGATTCCCAACAAGAATCCTAACCGTCCCAACATGAATGTCCTTAAACCAATGGAGAGCATAGATCTCAATCATGACCGCGGAGGTATCGGAATGCAAGAATTCATCATCAACACGAAACACAAACTTGTCATTCCAAGTAGGGTTGTTATGGCCATGAGTATCAACACGAGTAGAGAGTTTGCGATCAGGATGAACCCAAGCAACGGCGTAAGTTCTCATAGAACGAGAGACCGGAGCTAAATCCTGAGCAGAGATAACATTAAGCTCTAAAAGCTGAAAAGGGTTCAAAATAGTCATGGTGTTATTAGAAAAAGGGGTGAAGAGGAGAAGTGATTAGAAGGGGTGGGACCGGCGTAAGAGAGCCGGCGAGGGTAGGAGGGATGGAGGTAAGGCATTTAAGGGAGAAGGAAAAAGAGAGGCATTTTGAATATTTGTGAATTGGGTTATTTTGATTGTTGGGGAAATTTTTAGGGTAAGAAAGAAAAAAAGGAAGGAGAGGCGAAAGGAATGGAGGATTTGGTTTGTTTGATCGGTTAAGAGACAGAGAGTTTTTAAGAATTCTTCTCGATGGTGGTTTTTTCCTCCAAACAGAGAATTAGCTATATTTAATCATGGGGTTGTTTCTTTTCTATACTCTTAGCTGGCGTCTTCTCATTGGATGTGGGGTTGTATTTCTCTTTTTAAATATAGATTTACAGCACACACTGACACTCAACCTCTCTATCTTCTTTTACATTCTACACTTATGGGTTTTCTAAATAATTTTTATTTTTAGCCTCCAATTCATAATTCATAATTCATTCACATCTCACCCTATTCCTATATCACAATTTGAATTATTTCATCATACTAATATAAGTTTCTTTCATATGAGCTAGCATAGAAATCTAATGGGCATATAGATCATTAACTAATACGTCATTCCACTAATATCCCGTAGTTGTTTCCATCTCATATAAACATGATTGGTAAGTTAATCCTTCATAGGTTGTTCGTAACCTCCACTGATCAAAATATTATTTTACCCCCGAGACCATCTTATTTCTTAATTCTCACTGATCCACTATTGAACAATTGGTTTAAGTCCAATCTATAAACTAAATCCCTCTTGGCACTACAAGAATAATCATTTTTATTGATGAAATAAATGTCGGCCAAAGTCCAAAAAACGTTGGCCTAAGTTATGCCAACGCATTTTTTTTCGTCGGGAAGAACGTCGTCATATCCATGTCGGGAGAAGTTCTTACTGACGAAATTCAATTTCGTGGACATAAATATCTTTTTTCCAACGTATATTGTTGCGTCGGGGTACACGTTTTGCCGACACAACGCAATTTCGTCGGCAAAATGCATTTTACCGATGAAAAATATTTCGTTGGCATATAAGTGTCCCGACGAAAATACGTGCTTTGTCGGCATAACCATTCTTCAAAATGCGGTAAAAATTATATGTTTGTCAATGTCGTTTTCGTCGGCATAAATAGTTTACAGTTTTATATAAGAATTGTAATTGCTAAATAAGCCATTTTTTTCAATAATACCCAATTATGCACTGACAATTAAATCAATAGATGAACAAATATAATAAAAATAAGCTTCTAAATTAAAAATAAAACTAATATTCAATTCAACAATGTAGCATTAGTAGTACATATACATTTGAGCCCAAATTTGTCGTTCTAACTTTTCACAAAAATCCTATTCTAAAAGAAAATTAATTCACCTAACCAAAATATACTCTAACCCAAAATAAGTAGTCAACTCAAAATCTTCTTTCAATCTAAAAAAAAATCTTGTTTGAGATCACACCTACAACCTGAAAAAGAAAACAAAATACAAGTTACAAAGTAACAAATTAGCTACAAAAATGAAAAAGTGGCAACAAAAATAACAAAGTGGAAACATAAAGTGACAAAATAACACAAACTTGCATTAATATCCATTATATCCATTTTTCATTCAATCCACTCTTAGAAATCACTTTATGTTTAGGGTGAATCAATAAAGCATTGGTCATGTGCATCAAAGCATTGGTTTAATTGTCACCAATTAGAAAACAAAACAAAACAAATTGAATCAATAATTGAACTATTACTATTTGTAAAATACTTAAAATGTTCCCACCCTTTGTGATCGTTTAATGAAACATATGTATTAAAAGAAAATATATGTGTGTGTATATATATATATATATATACACACTTTATCCATCACAAAAAAAAAAAAAAAAACAACCAAATGAACCATCCGCAAAATTAAAAATTGAAGTATTCAGTAACAATTAAAATCAAGCCTAAAATACTAACAACTATCACAATTGAAACCAACCCACTAACAACGCCAAAATCAGTAAGTAAATCTACATAAGTTATCAAACGCCTAAACCTATACATGTAAACAAACAATAATTCTCAGTACATTATCACACATGAAAAAAAACAAAGAAAATAAAAGGGTCATATAAAGAAAAATTATTGTTGACCGCCAATGAAAGCAGATGGAGGGACTTCCTCGCCGAAAGAGATGAACGAGAGAGTGATTTCTCCAAGGGTCGTGTGGCTACTTCATATTTTTATACGGCAAAGAGGGGACGACGATTGTGGGAGAAAGGAGGGGGTCGACGGCTGTTGGAGAAGGGAGGGAAATCGAGTGTGTGGTTAGGGAGTGTGGGGCGACTGTGCCTGAGAGAAAGGAATAAATCGTGGGGGAATTAAGAAAGTGAAGGGAGGGGAAAAACTAATTAAAATTAGGTTTTTTTTTTCAACTTTATGCGACGTTTTTTGCATCGTGTTATTGATATTAATCTTACGTCGGCATAAATATTTAAACAAATGTATGTGTTTTTTTGTTTTTGAAATTTATGTCAACATTACGTCGGCTTATGTATAAATATTTTATCGGCATAAATATGTAAAAAAAATGTATGAGTTTTTTGTTTTTATAACTTATGTCGACGTTTTTTGCATCAGTTTATGTATATAAATATATTTTATCGGCATAAATATGTAAAAAAGAATTATGGGTTTTTGGTTTTTAAAACTTATTCCGATGTTTTTTTGCATCGTCATATGTCTAAATTTTACGTCGACATAAATATGTAAAAAATGTATGGGTTTTTGGTTTATAAAACCTATATCGACGTTTTTTTGTGTCGTCATATGTATAAATCTTGCGTCGGCATAAATATGTATAAAAATGTATTGGTTTTTCTTTTTTAAAACTTAGGTCGACATTGTTTACATCGCCATATGTACAAATCTTGCGTCGGCATAGATATGTATAAAAAATGTGATTTCTAAAACTTTGTCGACGAAGTAGAATTTCATCGGGATAAACACACTTTTGCCCACGTAAAATGATGCGTCGGGATAAAAAGTGGCAGAATTATCAAAAATTCTTATAGTGTGGGCTAATGAGAGAGTCGGGCCCTTGTTTAAGACTTGGATTTAGTCCTTAGGGAACAACCTGTCTACTAACCCTAAAGTAGATAAAAGTGAATTTTGACTTATACCCTATGTCCCCAGCTATCCACCCGATCTTACCCTTGAAATGGAAGGTTTATTGGACCAACGTTTAATTAGCTCAGAATTAAGATTAAGTTACCTAGGGCATCAATAATTGAAATAGTCTATTTTAAACAGTAAATTATGTTATAACGTAAAAGTGATTATTTCATGGTTCAGTCTTATGTAAACTCTTTACACAGTATGCCCCCACTTTTGTGTCTTTACATAAACGATTTAGGACCATATCGTTTGTTCTAACTACAAAGCAAGTCACATTCATAGTGTCCTTATAATAAGGTGATAACCTTATTCATATACTATAACCTATAGGCTATATGCTCGAACTTGATTCATGTTTATATCTCTACATAAAATTCAAGTTTACTCAAGGTAGCCTCGGGAGACCCTAGTTTATTAATTCAAGATTATAGTGTTCAATTTTACTAACAAATTCGCAACAACAACTTTATTAAATAGAATATGATCTTAAATTACAAACTACGAGTCTTAGGACATAAACTCCAACATACACAAGAGACTAAGGTGTTCTAGGTTGAGTTGAAACACTTTTTAACCTAACTCTAATTTGAATTGTAAATTTATTCAACCCAAATAACTCTAATTAAAAAATGAACTCAACCCAACACAATCATAAAATATATAGTTTAGGTTGGTTGATTGGATTCGTTTGAGTTACTCGAATCATTTATTTATAATTCATTCTAAAATAAGCAAAATTTTAATATGTAAAAACTTTTGTCCACACAAGATTTTTGGAGAAATGCGTTTTCATGGAATTGAACTTGTGTTGATATACTTTTGATGGATCTCTAGTGTTTGATCCTTTGTTCTCTGGGCTAAACGCATTGCTTGTTTGAGGAAGTGGAGTGTGTGGCGTTCTTGAAGTTGAAGTCATGGAAGGACTTTTATATCTGAGAGACTTGTATCTTCAATGAGTGTTTGTGTTGTTAGGAGATTCACTCTAAACTCTCTAGAGCACAAAAGTTATGCATTCAAATGAAAGATAACTATTCTATTTACAAAGTTCTTAGTCTTTTTTGTGGATTTGGGTTGGGTTGGTCCATGGACTTGGTCCTTAGGTTCAACCAGTTCGATTCAACCCTATTTGACATTTGGGTCAAAATAAGCCTTTTTTTTTTGTTCAAATGAATCTTAGCCTTAACCTTAATATTCAATTAAACCAAAATAATGAATTGGATCCAATAATCACGACAAAAAAACATGGCATCATCGAGATTCACCAATTTCTATCTTTGGACACATGTCAACCACCTATTAATTTGAAATTCAAATATTTGTAACTTTGAAATTAATTAGTCAAATAATGTGACAATTTGTAATTGATTCAAAATTTATTATTCAACTACTTTAATATTATTTTCAGATATTGAATTAAGATTAAGAACTCAATCCCAAATTATGTTATGAAATTTTGCTTTCTAAAGTGCTAAAAAATTATTTATAGAAGTTGATGAAAAATGTATTATCTAAAATAATAATAACAAAATTTAATTTAGTTTAAAATAAATATAGTGTAATTTCAAATATAGCAAAGTGAATAAAAATATTTACGAAATATAGTAAAATATCACACTCTATCTACCATAGAGATATCGATATGGATCATGATAGACTATTATGTGTATCTCCATCATGATAGAGATAAATAGTAGTATATCTTTATTTATCATATATATAGATGGTAATATTTTGCTATATTTGTATATATTTTTTTTAAGTTTGGTCTAAAAGGTATACTTTTAAAATTAATATTAAATTCAAGTTGGTTCAGGTTGAGTTTAGTTATTTTTGGTAAACCCATGAACCAAGCTAACCATACGATTTTCATTTATGAACTCAATCCAACTCAAACCAATATATAACCTAAAATTAATAATAAGGTGAAGGATAAACTAATATGAGCTCAGCTCAACTGACACGTGTATGTACCTGTGGACAAGAGATATTGGGTTCAAATCTCTATACCTCGTTTATTACAATACCTTGTTGAAAATTGAATGCAACTTAAACTTCTCTCAATTTGTAATTGTATCAAATATTATTAACGCTTTTATCTTTAATCAATTCGAATTTCTCGATCACTATATTCTAAGTTTAATACCACAATGACGTATAGGAATCTAATGGGTCTACAAATCATGAGCTACGATCTTAAATTAACTGACTAAAATTTTTAACCAAGCCAATCAACATTTGTTAATTAATCGAGACTGTCCATTATAGCCTGCAACTGCACTCTCCTCACTGTAGATATAATTGTGTCCACTTGATATAACCATGATTAGTAAGTTGACCATTTATATGTTGTTCCATGATTAGTAAGTGGACCCTTTTATACATTGTTCCTTAAGCATCAACTAATCCTCTAATGAGCAATTGGTTTATGGTCCAGGTATAAACTGAATCCCTCTCCTAAGAGGGCGAGACCCCTTTTGTTCAAGACCTAGAGTTAGCACTTAATGGAACAACCATCTACTAACCCTAGAAGCGAGTAGGAAGAATTTCTTCTTTGCACTCTATGTCCCCAGCTAGCCATTTGGTCTTACCTCCTAAAATGAGAGGTCTATTTGCTAACACTGATGAGTTGCCCTCACCTATGCAAATCTAAAGATAATTATGTGTGAACAGGAGTTCATGGTTATCTCAAGATTAAGGTCGAGTTATCTAAGGTTATTTGAGCTGAACTAGTTAGTTTCACACAATTAAAGTGTTATAGTGTAAAAGTGTAAAAGTTACTATTTCATGGTTCGATCTAATACTATCTCATTGCATAGGTTGCCCTCACTCGCATGTCTCTATATGAGTGTCTCAGGATCACTTCACTTGTACTAAGTACAAAGTTGATTTCATTCATAGTGTCCTAAAAATAAAGCGTCCAACCCTTGGTATTACACTTTAGACTTTTTAGACTATTACTCTAACTTAATCCATGTTATGTCATTACATAAATTTCAAGTATTTATATTATAGTCAAATAAGCTTGTTTATTGAATTTTGAATCTATGACGAGCAAATCTCTTATTCAATAATAAATTATTGAACAATACCTCAATAACAATTTTACTGAACAATAAAATAATTTAATATTCACAAATCACAAATTTTATAATACAAAATCCAATGTAAGGTTGAGTTGATCGAGTTTTTTGAACAACCCTACAATAGCTATTAAGCTATCCAAACTAGGGTACTAAATTGACATTTTAATTTGGACTCGCTAGAATCCTTCATATAGTTTCACACTTGCTACCACAATTATTATCATTATTTCTAAGATTTTAATGCACACGTGGATGTAAACTCAAGAACTTTGAAAAACTAGTGACCAAATTGGGCATAATAAAATGTAAAATCATGTCCATTGCCATTTTTAATCTAATAAGTTTGTTTTTGTTTTAGTTAATTTTAAATTTCAAATTTATTTCATGGAAATATCTAAATTTTAAAAGTTGTATAACGAAAAACAACTATTAGATTTAGATGAGGTAGATATGAGGATTCAAATATTCTAACTTTTTAAGTTAAACTTATAGTTCATTGAGTAGTTAAGTTTTTTTTGTTCATGATATATGGCTAATGGTGGGGATGGAATCTCAATAGCGCTAATTTGCAGGATTTACCATTTTAGGAACGACAGATTTGAATCCCCCAACTCCAATTATTATACTAATTAAAAGAAAATTGTAGTCAACTTAGCTAATCGTATCTTGAAATTATTTGAAAATAAATGATGACCTATACGATCGTTTAGATTTTGGTAGCCAAACCTAAACATTTTTGTCAAGATTTTTTTGTAGCACACGATAGATTTGATCGTTTAAATTATGGTAATCAAACCTCAACGATTTTTTTCAAGTTTTTTTATATGATTGTTTATATTTGAAATACGATTGTTTACATTTGAAAATCTGATATTCCAACGATTTTTTTTCAGGATATTTTATATTTGACACAAAATCTTGAACCAAATATAAAAAAAATTATCGAAGAAGATAATATGAAAAGGAAGGACAAATAAAAATATTTTAAAAAATTGCAGAAGAATAGAAAAAGACGATGAAAAGAAAAAGAAAAAAGATCAGCTAAGAGAAGAGAAGAAAGATGATATAATGAAGAACAAACCTAAAATTTCTTTTAAAAAATAGTAAATTACATAGATTTTTTTAATTCATGACACGGACCGTAAATATTTTATACGTTTGTTGTATTTATGAAAGTTAACCATTAGTTAACTTAGGCTAAATTTATAAATATTTATGGTGATGACAAAAGAAAATTTCACTTATTAAACCATTTGTGTATTGACAAAATAAATATAACAAGAAAATAAATAAAATGGTAATGGGCCTTGAAATTGGGCTTCTTCGGATGCTCTTTGATTTCAAGATCCAAACCAAATGACCCAAAAACTAAGAAAATATTTCCCAAATTTTCAGATATCCCAAACCCTAAATTTCATTTTCTAAAAATCTTTTACATTTCAATTTTTCAGCTCTCTCTTTTGAGTAAGAAACCCATTAGATCCCTTTGATTCTTCATATCGATCCTTCAAATTCCACTTCTATATCCTTCCATGGCGTCTCGTGGTAATAAGCGGCCTTCTATCACTAATGGCGACGACAATTTAGGCATCCTCTCTAGGGTTTCCCGTTCCGTCTCCGATTCTCAAATCGTCCGGCGAGCAAAGAGCACAGCTTCCGACGCTGCCTTCGTTTCCAAAAAACTCCTCCGTAGCACCGGTAAAGCTGCATGGATTGCTGGCACAACTTTTCTCATTTTGGTGGTGCCACTCATCATTGAGATGGATCGTGAACAGCAGTTCAATGAGCTCGAGATGCAGCAGGCGAGTCTACTTGGTACTCCAGCCGCCGCTGGTTCTAAATGATTTCCTTGATGATGGGTTCAGGTTAAGGCTACTCGATGATGTTGTTGCTGTTTAGGGTTTTATGGATTTTGGATAGAATTTGATTTTGGAATGTCGATGGCGTACAATGCCGTACCTCTGTTCCTTTGTTTGTGACTACCGATTAAATCAAATGCGATGTTGCTTTGGTTTAGAAACTGAGCCTTTAGAGAGTTAGAGTTGTGTTGCGAAGTTATATGAACTGATTCAGAGTCAATTGAAATTTTCTTCTTCTCAGAAGACTCTTGATTGCTGTTGTAAACTTTTTTTTTTTTTTGTCTGTTTCCTTTTTGTGAAATCGTTGAACCCCCAGAAATCAGTAGAAAATTAAAATTGTTAAATTTTCAAGCTCTACAAATTGATTGTTTTGCTTTGTTTATAGTCTACCATGAGCTACAGATAGATTGGCCAATTTGCTGTTCTATAATGTTTCATATGCTTAATCATTTGATATTTAAAGTTATACTTTCCCTTTCCTAATGAACTGCATTTATGAGGGCAATTACCTATTTTGCTGATTTCTCAGTTCTACGATCTTCACGATTGAATGTGTCATGGCCAACAAAACAATGTTCATTTGGCTGGTTGAATCTGGAGTTAGCAGCCTTTTGATTTATCTCCTATCTGGGTTTTCTGCAACCAATCGTTCCTATTTGTTTCTTTCATTCTTAGTTTTGATTATCACTTGCATTGCTTAATATGCTTATCAGTTCTCACTGATGGAGATGTTGGAGGCTACTTTCTATATACGATTTTGTTGTTTTATCTGCAAACTTTTTAAATTGAAACTCAAATTCAAACAACATTGACTTTCTGAAATTATGGCATCTCTGAATTGGTCTGAATATGAGATGGGACCCTACTTCTTTGTTCAACTCTGACAATCCATAAATCGGTACTGCCTCGCTGACTGAACAGTGAACAGTAAAACCATTTTGTTCTAGCAGAATTATGTTGTTGGGCTTTTTTTTCCCCTTTCTTCCTACTTTATGCAATTTCTAGTCTCCTTTATTTTGGTAATCTAGTTTATCTGCAACCCTCTATTCTATTGCCTCTGCTTTGAAGATTGTGCAGAAATGGAGAACTTTGGTAAAGTCAAATGCAATGAGCCTTCCAGTTTGAGGTAGTATGCACTTTTGAGGTGGCTGCATTCTGGATTGGATTTTATTTGGTTTCATATGTTTTAATGCTTTGAAGGTATTTGTTTCTTCTAAGAATATCTCTGATTTCTCAAAGAGATTATAAGACTTTTTCTTTTAGTTTCAACTTTGAATTTATGAGTGTGTTTGAAATGTCTTTGAAATAGTGCTTTTAGCAGAATATCCGTAGCAGTATTGAGGAATGTCCAATGTATTATGAAGTTACCGAAGCATAAGAAAAAATTATACGTGTATTAGAACCAAACAGGAGAGATCCTCAATGTTCTAGCTTTCTTTAGGAAAAGTACTTGCCTTGTTTATCTAATATAATTGAAATAGGTCACATAAGAATTTAAATAGCATCTCCTAGAGTGGTGTGGAGATTAGTTTTCTTTTTATTTATATCTATAAATAGTATCCTACATCGAGTAGCCATGTCTGAAACGGAGTGAACTTCTCACCTCTAAGGACAGTAGTTATACTAATACTGCTGATTTAACTTACTGACGATTCTAAATCATTTATTTTCACTTAAAATACTTTTTAAGTGGTTCATCGTACTAGTTGAAAAACATCAATATTGTGGTCAATCTACTTTAATTTTCATTGATATTTTTTTTTTCTCATTATGTTGTATGTTTTTCGTCTGGTAGATGTAGTCAGCTGGTTAAAATATTTTTCAAACTTTGAGAGTAAACCTTCCATCAGTTTTAGAACAATATAGGTCAAATTTAGAATTCAGTTTATCTAAAATAATTTTTATATAAACAGGAAGCCCTGGTTAATTTGACTGAAACCATACGTTGATACGATCCAATAATGAAATTGTTTCAAAGTTTTCACAAAAATTTAAAATTAAAATAGCAATAGAAAAAAAAAACTAAAATGGTGGGATTTTGTAATCTTCAAGAATGCAGCTTTTTAGAAAAGCATATATAAAGATCTGGGGGTTATGAGGAGGAACCAGAGTCCGGAGATAGAGAAAAGAGACAAACACCCACATGGCTTAAGAGAAAGCCATAAATAATAATATATTTTTTATATAATTTTAAAAAAATAATAATAAGATAACAAAATCAAAGGATCATTTGCTTCATTTTACACCAAGACAAAAAAAAAAAAAAAAAAAAAAAGGAAAAAACAATCATCCCCATATTCTTCTCTTCTCCTTCAGTTTTGATTTTTCTTTTTTCCTTTTTCCTTTTTCTATTTTGTATCTTTCACTTTTGTGAAGAAAAATACCTTCCCCTTCCTTCCATGCACTCATCCCTTCGCTTCTTCTCATAAAAAATGTCTGACCCCATTGCTACGAACAGTCTTTGTCAACCCAAAAAAATCCCACACCCACATGAACCCATCCTTTTTATAAAACAAAGTAAAAGGAAACTATTTTGTTTTTTACCTCAACAAAAGAACATTCGGTCTTCCCATGTATCAATAATCTGCAGGTAGAAGATGAACTCAATTAACCGATGTAAGTTTTGGAAATAAAAAATGGCAGAAAGTTGAACCAAACTCATATCTTAATTCATACCATCATGTTTCTTCTTCAAATTTCTAATGAAAAGCAAGCAAATGACAAGAAATCCCACTCCTGCTGCCCCTCCTAATATCACAGCCACTGTCTTTCCTGTGCTTTGCCCCATCCCTAACACCAAATGTAGCCTTTCATATTAAAATACATTTGCTAAAAATCAACCACACAAGTTTAGTTGACATTTAAAGAAAAACAAAATCCCTTCTTTTATCAGCAACGAGGATGAGCTCCTTCAGGTAATGTTTCATTAACTTGTGTTTGGTTTTGAGGTTTATAGAAGTAGACGTGTTGTTTCAATGATATTGCATATCAAATCAGAGGAATAGCATACTGATAATCAAGACACATCCCCATTTCTAAATGTACTTGGTTTGTGTGTGTGTGTTTGTTGTTTGGGGGGTGTTCATGGGAGTTTCTGGGTTTTACCTGATGGTGATGAAGAGTATGATGAAGAAGAAGTTGAAGGAGAGGAAGATCTCTTTGGAACCCCATTTGGGTAATAACTATAGCTGATAAAGCACTTATGCAAATAAACTTGCCCTGAAATTGAGCTTCCACATTCAACCTGAGCTTTCTGCACAGCATGTTTCACACACTCACCACAATCTGAATCCCCTAAAT
Organism: Cucumis hystrix; assembly: GCA_025688845.1. Classification (NCBI taxonomy): domain Eukaryota; kingdom Viridiplantae; phylum Streptophyta; class Magnoliopsida; order Cucurbitales; family Cucurbitaceae; genus Cucumis; species Cucumis hystrix. The sequence goes on from CM046887.1 coordinate 2,842,636, forward strand.
CTCCTTCACATTGTGCCAATACATATAGAGATTGATAGTTAGTAGTGTAGAATCCATGGCCACTCACTACTCCATTCTCCAACACAGACAAACCCGTATCCCTCCTCTCCTCAAACCCACTTCCAGCAATGTTCGTAGCACCACAAGTTTTATACAACATTTCAAACCCTGAAATCTGAACAAACCCAGGAAACTCATACAGCAAATAACACCCTGAGAGCTGAACTCTAGCGGCAATAGTTCTGCCACAAAGACTATCAGCCAATTGAGGAAGCTTACTTACACAGTTATAGCAATCGGAGTTGCTGAGATCCCCTCGGCATTGGAAGAGACCGGTGATGGCGGTCTGGGTGGTGCCGGAGGTGGTTTTGAAGAACTTTGAGCCTTTGGCAGATTGTGAAACTAAAGAGCCAAACAGAGCAGCCAAAGCTTGTGAGTAAACGTCATTTGGATCTGAGAATCCTTGTTTAGCACAGCCCTTGTAGACCAATGTAGTGTAATCAGAACCAGATTCAACCAAACAAGCGAGAAAGAAGAAGAAAGAGAAGAAGAAGAAGAAGAAGAAAAAGGGTTTGGAGTAAAAACCCATCTGGGGTTTCGTCTTTAATGCATCATTGGACGATTGGGTTGGATTCGAGATATGGGTTTTGGTTTAATCTGAAGAAAACTGGAAATGGGGTAGTTTAAAATGGAGGTTTTAGTTCATTTTTCATTCCTAAGCTTAATGTGGAGATGGAAAGAGGGGAATCTTTCTTTTGCCGTTCAGTCCCCACTTAAGGGAGAGAGAGAGAGAGAGAGAGCAGTGAGAAACTGAAACTTGGGGAGAAGGGAAAAAGTGGGGGGAAATGCCATTTTTATTGAGATGGTGAAACAGTGAAACCAAGGAGGATTAAAGTAATGAAGTTTTGAAGGACTCCATGGAGAATGAGAACAAAATGTGGAATTAAAAATACAGAATTTTGGGTGTTTGAGATTAAGAGAGAGCTGTGGTTTTTGGAGGGTAATAAATGGCAAAGGGAATCTGATTGTGGAAAGAGAAAGACGAGTGTTTCCTTCCTAAGTTTGACTACTAGTCTACACCACATCCATCTTCCTTACTTCCTCTTTTGTTTAAAGAAAAAGTGCTTTTGTTCTTTTTTTAGTATAATTGAAAAGCAAATACTTCACACTTCACAATCAGTTTCTTTTTTGTTTTAAAAAATTGTGCATTTAAACATTTATTTTATCCCTAAATTTATTGTTTCATGTTTTCAAATTACAAGTCAAAGTTTTTTAAATTCTATCTTTATTTTTAAATTTTCAGTTTACCCATTGCTTACTTTTCAAAAATCTAGAAATTATTAAATGAGACTTAAACAATTAAGGTGAGTGAAAATCTATTAAAATAGCATCAAATGTTCGCCATAAGTGTTTTCAATTTGAATCTGTAAGATATTCATTGTCCCTGCATGATTTAGTTAAGTTTTATGTGCAACTATACTCTCTAACTTATAGAAGCATGAACAAAACATGATACTATGATACTAATTGTTGATGATAAGCTCAAATTTCATCAAACAAATGGTTGGAGTTTTTTGCTAACTTGGTTTTTTCCTTTAGTGGTTTTATTTTTTTAAAAAAAAAACAATGGATTTGTTTCAAACTAGAGCTAGAGGGCAAACATCTACCTCAAAAGTCGTTGCAATTTCGACCAAAATAGAAATTGATTCATCAAATTTCATCAATCTTGACAATCTTTTATATATTGTATTATGCTTCATTGTTTGAATTCGTTTATACATTAAATTCTGCTAAGGCATAAAAATAGAAATGTATTTGAATTAACCTTTAAAAGGTCACAATCAAAGACCGCAATCGGTAACCCTTAGATCATATTTAAGGTCATGCATGAAGATCAACGTAGCTTGTGCGGTTAGGTCTTAGTTGTTTATGAGATGTGTTGAGAAGAAGAAATGTCTTAGCATCAATGAATTCAAAAGCTCACAAGGATCATACCAATTTAATACATCTTTAAACACAACTTAGGCATTTTAATAATTCAAAGTTCTACAAAAGCCAAGAACAAAAGTTTGTCGTTTCAACTAGTCTAGATCCTAAATAGTTGTCCTTTCATTATTTTAAGTATTATTTGTTACCATTGTACAATGTTATGCCAAAATCCATGTGATTAAATGAATTTATTTTTGGGACCAAAGATTTGATAGGGTTTGTTTGTTGTATTTTAATGTATATTGAAACCTAAATGATATTATTATATTGTTTTGCATGTGTATTGAAGATCAGTGGCTACTTTTAACCCTTAGTGCCCTTGGTTTTTAAATGCTCAAACAAAGGGTTGCAACGTTTTTGGAAATTTTCATCCTTTTAAAACTAAACTAAAGTTAAACAAATTTTTTTATGTAACTACAACACATTGAACTTCAAATTTATACAAAAGTAAGGCCCAAACGACAACATTACCCATCACTATGATTAATATTATTAGAAAATGGAAGAAATTTGTAATGACGCAAATACGGAGAAAAAAATGGTCAACACATGTCAAATGCCCAACATAGCATGTTTTACACGTGTTTTTACGCATGCTCCAGCCCAAAGTAACACTTTAAGTCTAAGATATAGTCCAAGAAAGATGTTCGCTCGAGGTTAACCCTAGTAAATTGGAAATTATGTATAAGATGTCCTTATAATGGTGAAAATTAAATGTTTTTCCTCTATAACCCCCTCTTAGATTGTGGTAGTAAGTAAGACGAGCGTGAAAAATATTAGTTTTTTTCCATTCTTTATAAAAACAATCGGTTTACTGATTATATTATTGATTGAATGACTTTCACCTCTAATAATAATGGTTGTTACTGTTATTTTGAAAATATGAAAATTGTAAGAATTTCTTCCAAACTAAACTTGTTTTAAGATGAATCTATGATCTAAAAGGGTAACATAAATTTTTAAAAATCAAATAGAAGATAACATAGAGTCATGCATGAATTATGCATACACATAAAATAACATATACGTAAAAGGAAAAAGTAGGGAGGCAGCAGATGAGTTCACACCCAAAAGTAAAACTGAAACCCTGGCTAGCAGTAGCAGCTGCAGCAACTCATCCATTACCAACTTTGCTTTTCATCACTTCTTGTTCTTGGTTTCAACTCATACTTCCTTACCTATTTTGGTTTTTTGCAGTGGAGAAAAACAAGAAAAATTATAGGAAAAATTTAGAAGTTAAACAACATGGATTTGCTGAAGAAGGAAAAGTATATTTATTTATATAGAAACAAGGAAGTTAAACAATGATTGAGAATGGAAAGAGAAAAGAATTATTGGACAGTTTTGATAGTAATCACAATTTGTTCGTTATTAATTATGAATACAAAAATTGGAAGAAACTTCTTTTAATGAAATTGTTAAAGCATTAAATTAATTTGATTACAGATATTCAATCGATGTACAATTTTTTGTTATTAAATGAAATGGTTTTCTAAACCATTAATTTCTCACCAAATCGTGAAATTATTGTGTCCAAACTTTAACAATTAATAGAAGGACAAAACTACCATCAAAGTAATACTAAGAAGAGTTGGAGAAAATGCTTCTCCTCATAGTCCATTTTATTTTATACTAGTTAGTAACACGTGCAAACACGTGAAATTTGTCATTTTATTTTAATATAATTTATTATTTTTGTTTTAGGATTTGTATAAATAAAAAAAATTACCTAAAAGAATAAGGGTAAATATGAGAATGGTAAGATTTTTGGTATTTGAAAGGTAAGATATTCAAATTTAATAAGTTACGTAAAACAAAATATTTAAGAAAAGAGGGGTTATAATTAGTATAAAATTTCTTAAATTATAACAAATATTTTTGTTTAAAAATAGGTTACTTTGATTTTTAATAATATAATAAAATAAAGGACTACTTCACAATATTTATTATTATTGCAGCAAGAAGAAAAGTATATCAGTTTAAAGAAAATGAAAAACATAAAAACATATTTGCAGTTATCAAATAGTTAAGTCTGCATAGCGTGCTTGACTTTTTTAGCAAAAGAAAAAAAAAAGAATCAAGTCAATAATGAAAATATCATACAAACATTCATATAAATAGTCTCAAAGACTCAAGAATGATCTTCTAACCAAATTCATTCCACAAACATTTTATTGCATGAGTGGGAAGAGCTACGTAATTATTAAAAAACTCTTGGAGTGCAACGAAAATCCTTAATAATTTTTTGCTTTTGTTGCTATCAATAATACAAAATAGAATTTGCTAGATGAAACTCTGTAGATGAAGGAACAAAAAAGATGTTCTTATCTACCATTATTTAAATAAAAAAATGAATTTTGAGAGAAATTGAGTTGTGTGAAAAAGAAAGAAAGAGAAGACAAGTTTTAGAAAATTGAGTGAAGAAGACTCAATTTATAGTAACAAGAATGATATTGTAAAACTACTAAAATTCCAAAAGTTTTGAAATCAATGCAATTATAATTAAAGGTAGAGTCATAAATTCTAGAGTAGTTTTCTTTTTAGAAATAAATAGATAAAGACATTTCATATTATACCTTTTTAATTCACAATTGATTACATTTAATAATTAGAAATTATTTTTATTAATTAGCAATATTTCATGTGATTTAAAAAATGACAAAACTATCATCAAATTAATTTTAAAAATGGTTATAGAGAAAAGGGTAAAATAGGGAGCAAAAGTTTCTCCATATAGGAGCTTTTATATATAGTATAGATATATATATATATAGAAGATATATTACGTGGGATGAATGCAACTAATAAAATAATAGATAGTATTTTTAGTGTTAATAATTAAGTGTATAATAACATTTTAAAAAATTACAAATATAACAAAATGCTATCAATAATCGACTAGTTGATAGACTTTTATTAGTAATAGTGATGTGGTTAGTCGAATTTAAGTTTTGTTATATTTGCAAACTCTTTCATATAGGGTGATATTTGATATACTATAACTCTAATTACTACACTCCAAGATGAGGAATTTTTCAAGAAAAAAATGGTGAAAGAAGACAAATAACACTACCTCTCAATCAATATTATTTATAAATATGTAGTGAATAATGAATTAAAGACAAAAGAAAAACAAAGATTGGAAATAATAACTGATTTAAAGAAATTATTTTAACTAATTGAAAGTATTTTTTTAATAATATTATTTTAAAAAATAATGTCAAAAATGACGTAGGAAATAAAGTATCAACAAAAACAGGTTGACCACTTCCATGAGTTGTCACCCACGTAATATCTTCTTTATTTTTCTTTTTTTATATATATATATTAAATATCTCAATTTTTAATTTTCTTTATTAAATTACCTTTTCTATTTAGTTTTAATTATTTTTTTATTAACAAACTTATTTATTCTTTTTTCTCTTTTTTATATATACTAAATATCTTAATCCAATTTTTAATCCTAAAAATATGTTTTCTTATTAAATATTTGACATCACATCCAATTTTAATTTTAATTTAGATTGTTTTCTTATTAATATTTAGTTTTCAATTTTTAATGTTCGATTTCAAATTTTTTTCATAAAAATATTTGTTTAAAATTTCAATGACAAAAACATATTTTATTATATATTTTTTAACATCTAATAATAATAATAATAATATCACATATTTTTAATAGATTGTTTGTTAATGAAATATATTTTTAGGATTGAAATTTGGAGATTGGAATATTTAAATATATAAAAAAGAAAGAAAAAGAATAAGAAAGTGTGACGTAGGTGACAACTCATATAAAAAGTTTCAATTAGAAAGCATGAAAATGTTGGAAGTGCCAGCTCAGCACCAACCCCAAATTTAAAAGTGGGCTCTGTTGGCCCATAAAAAAAAAACTTAAAAAGATTGGCCTTCTTCATAAAATTGGGGAACTGTGGAATGATGATTATAGATTTAAAATAATTAAGTATATATTAATCTAAAGTTGCAAATATAATAAAATATATTAAAATATATCAATGATAGGAATCTATTACGGATAGACCATGTAACAAATATTGGTCTATCACTGGTAAATCATAAGAGTTCATCTGCGATAGAAATCGATTTGCAATTTTTTTAAATATGACTACATACTTATTAATTATTCTAAAATTTGATACACATTATAATTACTCTAATATATAATTCCACTCCTTTTCAATTTTTCTTTAGGTAATTATAATTGGTACCAATTTTAAGAATAATAATTAATTATATAACAATATTTTTTAAAAAAATGCAAATATAGCAAAACCTATCTGTGATAGACTTCTATAGTTGATAGACTCTTATGGTCTATCGATGATAGACCAATATTTGTAACATGATCTATCAATGATAGATTTTGACTGATTTTGCTATATTTGCAAATTTTTTAATATATTATTATATATTTAATTATTTTGAATCTAATTGCTATATTTGCAACTATCTCATTTTCTTTCAAAAAATTGTTTTGAATGCATAAAATTTGAATCTTGTTAATTAAAAATCAAAACTAATAACAATAATTTCAATTTAAGCCTCTAGGTCGATCAAGTTTAGGGGTGAGCATGGTAGGTCGAAAAACCAAAACGATCGATCGACCCGAATTCGGTCGATCAGAGGAAGGGACAATGTCAGTCAGTTTCGGTTTTGCTGTATAAAACGTTGACTAAATGTCGATCGATTTGGGTTGAAAGGGCGAGATCGGACTAATCAACCGAACTCCTCTTTTATGTTTATATATATAAGTAATTTTATTTTTAGGGTGAAGTGAATTTATTAAAACTTTTATTTATTTATCTTTTGAAAATTTTAAATTTATTAGTCTTGCTAAATTCATTTGATATGTTTAAAAAATCTCACACATATTATTTATTTACTATCAAAATTTAATGAAAATGGTTTTATTTTGGTAGAATGGTTTTATTTTGGTAGTATATATTTACAGTGTAAATTTTATGTTTTTATTAATTAACTAGCAAAAAGTGGGAGAGAAGAGAAAAAAGAAAATAGAAAACCGACCAGTCGACAGAAAACTCGGTTGGTCGATTTTGTTGGGAATGGCGATCAGGATTGATTTAGCCATTCTCATACTAACTTGTGGTCGGTTGGAGCTGGTTTGGCCGAAAAATCGACTCCAACCAACTGATGATCACCCCTAATCAAATTTGACCATCCATTAAATTTTGGTTTAACATTAATTAGTGGACAACTATTAGACACTTACAAAGTTATTTAAATGTGTGTAAGCTATTAACACGGTATAATAGAAAAATAAGATAATCAGACACTACAATTTAAATGCACGTTGTGAGACCTGTGTTTGAAATAGAAGGGTCAAATTTTTTTACTAAGTAATAATTAGGCCTTTTGAGAAGAAGCTTGCATTTTGAAGTCTAAGTTAAGATGAGGTGAGACAAGAAGGCGCTATTAAGGATGTTTAGACGTCTTGAAAGTTCACGCAAAATAAAACTAGGTGAGGAAATGTCTAATCTTGATTTGACAAGGGTTAATGTGTAAGAATAAGGACTAAACATGGTTAAGTAAAATGTTAAACTTACACGTGTAAAGTTATAAGTGGGAGCTAGCAATTTAAGAGAAGCTCAAAAATGACTAATCTGGTTTCATATTAGTATAAATATGACTTAAAAGGATTAAAAAGGCTGCTGGTTTTTTAGGTTTTCCTAAGTGTTGAAGCTGTGAAGGGAAAGTCTAGGCGAGAATAAGAGCTAAATGTCACGTGTGAAATTTTGACCCCAAAAATCGCGCCAATACGTGCCACGACTCCTTTAGCAAGGCAAGGAGTAGCCCCAACGTGGTCCTAAGGCAACCCAAGACGGACCACGACACATGCCAACGACATTGGCAGGCACCTCTCGAGGATAGCTCACAGGCCCCGCACGCGTGCCACGACAAGTGCCCATGACAACCCGTGTGTCAGCCCACCGACACAGCCCATGGCACGTCCAGCTGCCCATTGACACGGCCAAAGGCGCTAGGCACCAGCGCCCACCATCAGGCCCATGCGCGCACCCATGCCCAACGCTGCGCGCAGCACCGTACGCGCAGTCCACGCCCGCGACAGACGCGTGTGGCCCCCAGCGCGCGCCCCTGTCAGCCCAGCGTCCAGACGGCCCCAGAACCTCCCAGAAGCTTCCAGAAGGCCCCAGACACGCCCATGTGCGTGCTGCACCGCCCATGCTCGGCCTAGACAGCCCTAGAAGCCTCTAGAACACCCGAGACAATGCTGGAACGTGCTGGAATGTTTGAGAAGCTCCCAAGAAGACTCCGGAACGTGCTGGATGATGCTGGACAAGGGTAGAACGTCCTAGAAGGATACGATGACGGTCAGGAAGTGTCATGAAAGGTCTAGTCCTCTCTAGAATGTTCTAGGCTCCCTTGTAATGTACCAAATGAGCTTGTAACTTCTAGAAGCTCCCTTGGCCGACCTTCTAAGGCCCAAGGTCGGCGGAGATGGTCTATAAATACTTGGGGAGGGCCTCATTTGTAGCAAGCTTGGCAAGCCTTGCATTGCCTTGTAAATTGGCATGTCTTAGCCAATCAAGGCCACCTTGCCTCACCTAGTCTTCTTGCCCATGGCACCCCCGTGGCAAGAGACAACATATTTGTACCCAGATGTATACTTATTCATTCTTGGAATGTAAAGTAACATTCCCAAGAAGTATCCATCCAAGCTCCCTTATCCTTCCAATCTCTCTCTCGTGTCTTGTAGCCAACCTAATGACTTCCGCTGCAATATGTTATCCTAAGTGCCTTAGGTGCACTAATCATTTTCCGCTACGTTATTATAGAGGTTTTTCATAGTGCTTGGTGCACTAACCTCTTGGGAAGGCTTACTTGGCTAAGGAGGACGACATAGTCAAGCCAAGTGCCGCACGGTTGGTTAGTTGAAAACTCTAACCACGTGACATAAAGCTAGGCATTTGAGCTAAAGAAGAATCAAGTCTTAGTGAGTGACTTTAAAATGTGTTTTGTACTTTAAAACTTTTTTTTAAATTTCACGTTGATTTATAATGGTGTTTTATACTTGAATATCTCAAATGGAAGCTTATATTTAAATAAGAGCTTTTTATGTTATTTAAATGAATGTGAGATTGTATTCGAATGGTTAGTCTTGATCCTATAAATGAGTTAACTATTTTTTTTTTTGTAAATGTATTGTAATAAATGCAGGGGTGGGGTGGGGAGTTGAACGGTTAGTCTTAATCAAAGGTATTGTAATATATGCATATAAGGTTATAGGCAGTCATGTAAAAAAGGACTGCATGGTGAAGTGAAGCCAGTCAATGCATAAACGATGTGTATTGTGTTTGAGGTCCTGAGCAATGGGGAGTGAGCCAAGAGATTCCCAGATGTTGTTGATAAAAAGACCATCATAGTAGTCTAAACACAAGGTGATGAATCTTGGTGTTGGAAATGGTTCATGTTCTCGACATCAAAGGGATGCAAGACTAATATGTACGTGTTATGTGATTATGTTATTATGAAAGAAGGCGATGAGCCTGTTTGATCTTGAATAATTTTGTTTGTGAGTTGTGTTTTCAAATGATTTATTTAAAACCTCACTAAGTCTTTGACTTATGTTTTAAGTTTTTCCTCCTCAATTCACAAGGCATCAAGGGAGGTAAAAAGAGACGATGCGGGTGTTAGGTGAGGAAGCTTGGCAAGGCGTTTAGTTTAAGTTGTTATATTTTTGTATCAAGGAATTATGTAATTTATGTGGTGTGTTAAGGTTAAAGTTAATAATAGAAGTTGTTTGTTGCACTCTCTACCGTGTAATGATGTTTCTTATCGCCTAATGGTTATATTATTTTTAAATGTTAAGTGCTTAAGTGAACTAGGCGATAAGACTACCTGAGTTAAAAGGATTATTCTACATCACGTTGCTTTCTGCATTACACGATTTTTTAAAAATTGTATGGGCATGACACACGTTGTCAATGATGCTTTGTTCACATTCTTTACAAGACAAGGAGGGGGAGGTTTTTGGTACCCATGTATGCAGGGTGAGAGTTTATAAGTCTACTTGTATATTATTTACATGCTTCTTGTACATTATTATCTTTCTCTATAAACTACTTAAACTTTTCTTAAAAATCATGTTCCCTCAAACGTAGTTGCATAAGTCCTACCAGTCGTTAATCACACTCAACATAACATGGTCCAGTTTACGTGTTGTATCATTTCTCGATTTATCATAGCCAATTGAATGAAGTAGAAAATGGTAATCTTTATTGCATCAATATTTTAAATGTAGAGGAGTGAAGATTGAACTTGGGCGTGGAGGAGGCTAGAAAACAAATATACTTCTAGATTAGATAATAGAATTAATATTATGTCTGTTAATACATATAAGCATAAAGTTGAGTTACTTGAGCTTTTGGATTTATGATAAATTATGTTTGTACACGTAATGATCGTTTTCTGAGTTCTTTATTCAATATATCAATTACAACATTAAAAAAAAATGTGAAATTTTTTAGTAGTCTATTTCCCTTGGAATGACGAATGAAAATTAATAAGGAGTGTATCTTGGAATTCATAAGGGATTTATTTGTTTGTTTTTGTATCGTTCAATTCGATCTTTTAGGTCCCTCCTTTACCTCGACGGTTATGCCACGATGTCCTTAAATTTTGTATCAAATCTTCAGTCCACGAAAATCCTTTACACGAGTTTTCTAGAAGTGTGCTAATTTTGTAGACAATTTTTCAAGAAAACAATATTTCAACCGAAAAAGAATTTGTAAAATTAGGATCCTAAAATGGAATATGCGAAAGCGAAATGTGAAGGAAGTTTCAAAATCAGCGCCAAACGGCGAGTGGGAAAATCTTTGACAGAGAAGCTCAAATCTCCACCTTTCTCTCTTTCTTCTTTTTCGTAATTTCGTAATTTTCCTTCTGGATTTTGATTGTGATTCATCGCCACACGCCACATACCACCGCCTTCCCTTCCTTTTCTTTGATTTCTTCAATCATGGGGAACCCATTTCCAAAGCTTGAAGCTTTGACAAACCCCACTTTCAAACATTGATTCATTTTTTTCTTTTGTTTTTCGACCCAACCAAATGCAGGCTATGAAGGAGAAAGTCTCTGAGAGGTTCTCCAGCCTCTTCTCTAATTCCACCAGTTCCGAATCCTCCAAACCACCTCCCCCTGATCCTCGTACTCAGGTTCTTGTTTTTGTCTTCTGTTTGTTCGGTTGTTATGTATATGATGTTTTCCGCTTGAATTATATGCTGGAATGGTTGTGTGATTCGTTGGCATTGTGCTTTTTTGTGGGTATTGGATATGGGATTAATGGTTTCGTCTAGGGCTTTGAAGAAGGGATGCCACAGACCAAAATAATGTTTGGGTATTCTTCAGTAGTAATTTGGCTAGAGGTCCAAGTATTTATTGGAAATAAGATGTATGACTCGGGAGGAATTACTGTTTGAGGTATTTAAGGCCTGAGTTAGGTTTCATACACGTTCTTGGTATTTGATTCACATGTGCTTACATTTTTTTGTACTTGTAGTTTTTTGGTTGTGTTTTCTAACCATTAAAAATTGCAATAGCTTGAGTGGTTGAAAAGGTAATAGGCCTGAGGCTGAGATTAGCAGAAGTAGAAGGTCTGTTTTGTAATTGTAACTTGCAACTTGGAAGTATATGGCGTAGGCTTAGTTACTTGAGTTCATCTAATGTTGGGTTTTAGAACTCCTTGATTGATATGCAAAACTAGTGTATGAGAACGTTTCATCTTTATGCTTTATCTCTTTTCTTCCACGGATTCATTTGTCAATTTCATTGCATGTTGGGTTGTGACATGGTTTCAATTATGTAGGCCAGGCCAAAATCGAAAGGAAGAAAATCTCTATCTTCATATTTATCCTTAATAATCCCTTCCATACATGGGTCTAAACCTTCTGCTTCTCGTCAAGACACTGATGCAGTTCAATCTCCCTCAGTTCGATATTGTGATGCAAACAATGATTTCCAGGAGGAAGGCTCAGATACTTCTTTAGGATGTAGTATACCATTCAAGACGGAAGAAATACCTAGAAATCAGGGTGAAAATAAGGATTGTGGTTCAGCATATGATGAGGAAAAACTGAATAAACTAAGAGATGAGTATGACTCGGCATGTAGAAAGAGCACTTGTAGTTCAGATGGGTTTGAAGAAGCTATGGAGCGACCCACTCCAAGAAACCCTTTATCAGACCTCATGGATGAGTCAGCTTTTATCACTTCACACTTGTATGAATTCCTTGGGTGTTGTCTTCCCAACATTGTGAAAGGGTGCAAATGGGTCTTGCTGTACAGGTAGTTCAGCTGAAATATTATAGGTTTAGCCCATGGTGAATTAACATTTTTAGTTTTGCATTTGATCTGTGATCCAATTCATTACATTTCAAATGAAGGGCAGTACGATGAAGCATGGTATATCTCTTCAAACTCTTATTCGCAACAGCCACAATCTTCCTGGCCCATGTTTACTGGTATGCTGTCCGATGGATGTATGTGTTTCACTAACAATTGAGTTTTTAAATACTAAAACTTCCGTTATTTTGATCTAGATTGTTGGAGATACTCGAGGTGCTATATTTGGTGGTCTTCTAGAATGCCCGTTGAAGCCTACAGCCAAAAGAAAATATCAAGTTGGTGTCTTTTTCTTGTAACTCTATTCCCTGATTACCCTCTAAACGGTAGCACTTTGATAGCATTTTTTATACTGGGGAAGGGAAGGCAATTGCCTTTTAGAAGTTCTTTTAGCTGCTTCATTTTAATTATTTAGTTCTCTTCTCTCCAGTTTCAACTTGAATTTTGTTAGGTTAATATTAACTATTAAACTTGTGCTGTCTTTGGCCATAATAAGAAACAAAAAACCAAGCTATATTCATAAGAATTTTTTGTGAATATGGCTTTTTATCACAGTAGTTTGTTGCTCCTGAATAAACGTAAGTTAATCTGTAAGTTAAGATTGTTATGAACTACGTAGGCCTATATTTCTTTATCCTTTATATTGCAACTACAATCTAAACTTTGATGGTTGTGTATTTGATAGGGAACTCACCAGACATTTGTTTTTACAACGAAATATGGTGACCCAAGGCTTTTTCGAGCAACTGGTGAATATTCTGTTTTTGCTCATCACGCATGTGTTCATGTGTTTGTTATTGCCTTATCGGAGGATTCAAAAAATATCAGTCCTATATTATCTGTTGCGTCTTCAGTTTATGAAAGTTTTCTTCTGTGAATAATAGATTTTGATAGATCAGTTAGCTTATAATCAAATTATGTCATTTATACACACGTTTCTTTGTCTGGGTATATATAAATATATCAATGTTGAGGAAATTCATGGACTCCATTTTCCCCTTTCCCTTGTTTTTATTACATTTCTTACACAAAAGCGGCATACATTTCTTCTATTATTCCTATGTTGGAGGGCTTCTTTCTTGTAATCTGAGGTGAGACTTTCCTGATAAGGAGGCCGTTGATATGTCCTTGCTTGATCCTTTACATGGAGTCTGTCTTCCATTGGGATATAGTGATAGACTGATAGTCGTATTTGTCTCTATGGAAGTCTCTAGGGTTTTTCTCTTGTAGATTTGAAGTCTCTTGTATGGCTTATCGTGAGGGCATTTTCATCAACTTTGTCCAAGGGATCTTGCCCATGGTATTGGGCGTCAATGGTGGATTCTCTACTAACAAATGTGAATTGATTTGAATCATATATTCATATTCTATGGATATGTTACTTTGCTTGAAAATCTATGACATACGTTTGGAGACTTTTAGAGTTAGTTGGGGTCCAAGTGGATATTGTCATGCTCAGATGAGTAGTTGATTTTGCTTTGCTGATCTGTGAGAGGAAGAGTTTCTTCTGTGAAGTACCCCCCATTTTAACCATTTAGTCTGAGAGAAATATTAATGGTGTAGCGTGGAGGGGTATGGAATTTTACACATTGCATGCTCACCTTTGGGTCTCCCAGCAATGTTTTTTGTAATTACTGATCTCCAATTTTCTTGGTGCAATTTTTTCTTGGCTTTTGATTTTATACCTTCGTTATTTGTTTTTCATTGAAAAAAGAAACTGGACTTTATTATCTCTTCTCAGGCAATCTTTCCCAAGAGGCTATAATTATGTTATTTTTGTCTATGGTATTGATGCAGGAGCCAACCACTATTATTATATTTGTTTGAACGATTTACTGGCACTTGGAGGCGGTGGTAGCTTTGCCTTATGTTTGGATGGTGACTTGTGAGTTGGTTTTCCCTTGGAACTTTTGTCCACCACTCTTATTATACGGGAGAATTTACTAGATTGTTTTCTTTCTTGTAACAAGATTAAGTGGAACTAGTGGACCGTGTGACACATTTGGTAGCTTATGCTTGGCGCATGACCCAGAGTTTGAGCTAAAAAATGTCGAGGTAAAATTAAAATACCAAACATGCATAGCTTGAATATCCCTCAATTGAATGGATAGTAGATTCATCATTTTAAAATATCATAAAATTCGATGGGAGGTACTGGTGCTCAAATAAGTCACCTTTATTATATCATGTGCTTTATGTGACGTAGTACGGTATTCTATTGCCCACTGCTATGCACGTCTGTTATTCCTCTATACCTTTAAGTAATATAAAGTGAAAGTGCTGGCTTTTACATTAGCTTTTGTGGTTCTTGCAGTTGTGGGGTTTCACACATGCATCAAGATACTTCACCTGAAGATTTGTTATAGTTCTTTTCAGAGTTTGTGCTCATATTTAAGTATTTGTGATTATATTATTTATTCTTTGTTTTGTTCTTTTAACAGTTTTAATGATTATTCAATTAAAACGATCTATCATAAAAAAGAAGCCTTTACCTTTTTTTGGGTGTAAATTCATCTATTTATCAGATTAACAATTCTTTTGTATTGCACTGTTGACCACACCAAATCACCAGTCAATTGTTAGTTCCAAGTGTAGACCAAATGTCAAGAATTAGTGAATTTGAATGACATTTGATGCTTCTTATTGAGTATGGATTGAAGCATAGTACTGATGTTTATAGTTTCCCCTTGATGAACATTGACAGACGACCGGCATCCATTTCATTCAGATTCTCATTAACAATGCAGCCAGTAATGAAAAAAAAGAAATTTAGAATGCTCAGGAATTAACTTCTCGTGATCAAATGATATAAATATGTATTAAATCAAACTGTGATGTTGGCATCTCTTTAGAAGACTACTCATAGGTATAGCGAGGCCATAATCCTCATTTTTAGGTGGCAGGTTACTTTGTTACCATAGACCTTTGATTGATCCTTTTATTTTAATATATATTGGTTAAACTGACTTCAAAATCATCATCTCTGGTGATAAGCTGCTGCACCTATGAAGAAAGAAAATACTCTAAAGGAGTTTTCTTCCGAGGAGGAAACTCCATCTTGCTTCTTGGTGGAGAGAATGGGAGAGATCTCTTCTTGTAAGGATTGGGTTCTTGTTTCTCCTTTTAGAAAGAAAAAGACCTATGAGGGTGATCCCTCCTGTGAAGTTGGATCCCTCTAATTTGAAGATTCCCTCCTTATGAGCGAGTGAGAGAGAGCTTTGAGTATTTTTCATTTATCGTAACAATTATTTTCTGGATTCTTAGAGTGATGTGTGTTAATTTAAGGCTTGGGTTGCTTTACCTAGATGCTTAGACATGGAATTGGCTTTTTCTCGTGAGATTTTGGTTAAGTTACACTCATAGATCAACATGTTTTTTGAGTTTTGATTCCCTGGATTGTTGATAGATTCTCAGTATGCTTGAAAGGTGCTACAGTTCAAATTCTATCTCGTTATCATTCTACATATCATAAATTAAATTGTTTATGTGCAGTTTATTACTTACACCACTTGCCAATAGCAGATGGACGGGTAAGAACTCTCTCCTCTCTTGATCATATTGAACTAATATCTGCTGTCTTTTATTTATTGATTCTGTTGTACTGTATGCATGCTAATAGAAATCCTGAACACAAATTAAGAAGAATGGACCCCCGCCCCCCCAATCAGGAAAAAGAGAGAGAAACAGGGGAGACAGTTGGATATGACAAGCTTGCAGTTATGGGAAAAGTAGCTGCAAGTTTGTCTGAGTAATATCAGTGAAGAGAGCCAAAAAACAAAGAAAAGGGCCAAGGGCCATAAACATAAAAGAGTTGAATATATTCACTCCACAATGATTCACTAGTATACTTGATAAGGTGCCTTTCAAAATGGGATTCTCTCATTAGTTTGAAAGCCTTATCCTCCAATTAAGGTCATTTGATATGATTTGTGGATGCCTTGAATTATCTTTTGCCAAAGTACCCCATGTCATTATTTGGAAGGGGCGGAGGGGGAGGGGGAGGGGGAGGGGGAGGGGGGGCAATTGAACAAGAATATATAGAACTTGTTAAACCAAATCCTGACATGATAGGGGCATTTATAAAATTTAGACAGCCTTTGTAGGTTTCCTGTAATTTGGTTGTAAACACCTTTGTTTCAATCAAACATTTTTACTGACAAAGTTGCATTGCATTCTGGTTTTATTTATTCCCTTCAGCTAGGGCCTCCCTCTTATTTCCCTTATAAATGACACATTTCATGTGCTTTTTTCTGCCTTGGCATTCATAAGCATCATCTTTCTCTTAAGAATTTATTTACCCTGAAAACAAAACCAACAAAAAGGTTATAGCAGGAAAATGAACACAGGATCCATGAATTTGGGTTTATAAATCTATGGAGCAAAAGGATGAATTCTCAATAGGTACACAAAATACTGTAGAAATTGCATCCTTACATCGCCTCAATGGTTGGAATATGTTTCATCTTTAGTAAAGGCAAAAAGTGTCCATAAGATCTATGGATTGGAACAATATCTCTGAACTGTGAAACAGCATAAGGTTCAAAATATGGAGGAAATTGAGTTAGGCAGCTAAACCACTTCCAAACATCACCTTCTTTCTCTCTCTCTAGCTCTTTATTATTTGTTTATGTTTTACTTAGATTAGAAACGATTGGTCGCTCCTTTAGAGGGAATTTTGTTGCCAAATGTGGCAAATGCTTGAAGATCTACTCATTAATAACAATATTAGAGCTTGGTTTCGAGTTTGTTTAGAACCTTGGTTCGTGTAGAATGTTATGTTTCAATTACATCGTTGGATTTTTAATTAAGAAATCAATTAAGGTATAATCTATTGCACGTACAATTTGAAAATAAGGAATAATGTTCAAATTACATAAATTAAATTTCTTTTGGTTTTGGTAATCGTTTTTTTTTTTTTTTTTTGAAAATTAAGGCAGAGCCGAAATTAGGGGAATTTTTCAAAAACTAGTAAAGAATTTTCATATTTGTATGGGAAATAAGACCAAAACCCAACATGAAACGGTTTGCCAAAGGGCTCCATTTATGATTTGTTTCGAATTTGGTCAGTGTGCACTGTCTCAAATTGCTTAAATAAGGCTCAAGGAAAATAACATTTAATTCGATTTTGAAGGGTATTTGTACTAAATGGTAAAATTGTTACAAAATATTTGTATCAATGATTGATAGGTGATAGTAGTCCATTAGTGATTCTAACATTTTATTGTGTTTGTAAATATTTTGGTTTATTTTACTATAGGATCAGTTACAGATATAACAGTTAGATTCAAAGTGCTAATAGAGTTTGCTATATTGGTAATACCCTAAAATATTAGCACACATTTATTATAATCCTTAAATTTGTTACTAATTATAACTATATACTTTAGTTTTTCCTCTTTTATGTGTAGCATGTCATTTATAAATATCTTTGAACTATACCATAATAGGTATGGTTCTATTTCTCATATATTTCAAATATAACGATAAAGTTACTTTTTTTTGTTGTAAAAATGGTAACTTATGTGGTGTGGTAGTCATTTTTCTTTTTTGAAATACTACGAAATGTGAGATGAGAGGTTCAATCTCTTGAAGTGATCGACTGAATCCAAGTGTTTGGATTACATCGATCTTTTTTTTTTTGTTGATAGTGAATGATTTATGTATATTTTTTTTATATTTTCTTTTCCATTCATGTGTATTTCAAATATTTATAATATTGAAGAAATGAATATTTATGAACTATATTATTTTCCTTCCAAAATAAGGTACTAGAGACAGAAAAATAGTCTCTCAATTATATATATCAAAGTAGAGACACATAAGATGTTATTTCCTTTTTAACTCTAACATCAAAATCCCTCTCACACCATGCAATTTTTATATTTACACATTATGTAGTTAATGAAATGTTATATATGACATTAAAAGAAGATTGAGTTCCATCAAATTATAGCATAGTTAAATTGATTTCAAGTATGTATTATGAATTTTGAGATCAATGGGTTCAATCCAACTTCCATTTCATATATCTTACAAAATAAAAAAAGTATTCTATTAATTTTATTAATACTTATGATTAAATTAATAAAAGAGATTCATGAAATTACAAACCTATCGGTTTCCACATTTATAAAAATAGTTCATACAAAAGTTTAAGTGATATTGAAAATCACCATCTTTATACAAAATAAAAATTCAACTAAGTCAACATTAGCATAATTTAACTATATTTGCTCATTCACTAGAAATCCAAAGTGCAATTTAGAGATAATAATAAAGTATATAGCAATACTTTAAAATAAATATCAATTACAGCAAAATCTATCTGTGATAGACTTCTTTTTTAATAGATTTTTAACAAATTTTCTTATATTTGCAAAATATTTATGTTAATGTTTTGAATCTAATGGTTGTATTTGCATTTATCTCAAAGATTAAATCTTTGTCAGGTTTAAATATTTGTAGAGACTTCAAGACATAATTTATAGTAGATATCGAACTTATAAAATTTAATATAGTTTTCCAAGAGGGAAAAATATTGTTTTTTCTTTATCTTTATTGATGGTTTTTTAATTGTGTTAATTGAAATTTATTTTTAAAAAATTATTTTCTTAGAACACTTATTTCATATATGTCAACTTGAACTCTATGGTCTTTCTCTCTCTATATATATATATGAACAAACAGATAATGTAAGATTTTTGTGAAATGCAATTTGAAAATTTACCAATATATTTAAAAGGTGAGTAAATACAAAAAGTTTAGGGATAGAACCTTTTTATATTCTCAATCAAATCATATCTTGCAAAGGATTGTAAAATTAAATAACACACATGTTGGTCAAATCAAGTCATGGTTCTTTTTAATTCACTCAACCAACACAATAAATGAAAAAAAAAAATCTATTTTTCCAAATTAAAAAAAGCATATAAATACATTTCTTACATGAAAAAAAAAATAAAAAGCATATAAATTCATCACTAAATATAATTGAGATGACAAGTGATGAAGATTGCTTAGGTATCTTACCCAAAACACTTTTCATATTTTGGCTAATCATCTCTTCATCTTTCAATCCAACACTATAAATCAAATCTTATCTCATTCTTCCTTTTTTTTCCCTTAAAAAAAAAATTATACTTGGACATGTGTCCTCTTCTCATTGGGTGATTTGAGAATGCTTAATTTTCTTTTTTTTTTTATACATGTTTTTAACCTTTTATAATATAGTCATATAGAGTAGTAGATTTTAGTCACAAACAATAGTTTGTGGGTATTTTGATTAGAGAATGAAAAAGCAATAGCATGTCATGTTGGATAACAAAGTTCACTAATTAACTTACTACATCACGTATAATAAGAAGTAAGAAAAGAAACAAATTACATAAAATGAAACAAGCGTTTGATAGTTGCTAAACGAATTGTACCAACACGACTATGACAGGTAGACAGTAAATGGTTTGAACCTTGGAAACTTGATTGGTTAAAAAGAAATTAAATGGGAAGAAAGAAAAAGTTGAGAAATGAAATTAGAAAGAAGTAAGAGACAAAAAGAGTCCACGTGGGAAAAGGGAAAGGGAATGGAAGGTTAAACCAAAGCTATAGAATGGCCCACCGTGACCAACGGGTTGACCACTCGTGGAATGACATGCTGACTGTTCCGTACGGACAGGTCCTAAAATTAGCAAAAGAAAATATAAGAAAAACCATTGTCCCATAAAAATTAATAATAAGAAAAAACCAACTAAGTTTGTACACCCCATTTTCTTCCTTTACCCAAAAATAACTAAAATTTCTCTTCTCTTTCTATCTTCAATAAATTATTGTTTTAAATTATAAAAAGAATCACAATTTTTTAAAAACAGGACAAACAAATTTCTCCTTCTCTTCTTCTTTTTTTTTTTTTTTTTCTTTCTTTCTACTTTCTATAAATCCTTTGACTCTCTTATTTCTGTTTGCCTTCATGGAGTTTTATTTCTTCCATTATTTCACTCAAGTTTCTTCTTTGTTTCAAAATACTCCATTTTTCTTCCATTCTCTTTCATTTTAAAACAACCCCATTTTGGCTTTTTTTCTTCTTCTTTAGAGTTATGTTGCAGGACGTCATGAGCTCTGCGTCAGACCAAATGCTTTCCATTGTAATCTTTTCTTTTTTTTCTGTATCTGTTTTACTGTATTATTCGTGAATGTTTGGGTTAACTTCGTGTTTTGGTTTTCACGAATGCCTGCCTATAGCTACCATTTTTGAGGTCTTTGTGCTTGAGAAATGGGTTTGAATTTTCTTCTCCTTTTGATTATTGTGGAAACATGTGGCTTATAAATATTGTTGTTACAACATTTCTGGGTTGGATTATTCTTATTCAAAATATCTAAGATAAATGAGAGAGAATCCATGCTTGACAAGCATCTCACATGGATGTGTTGTTGGAGTTGATTTTTAAATTCTATTTGTTTGTACAAACTGGGAAATTCTTACCACTAATCCAACCAAATTTAGTACTCCATTAGCTTCTTGCTTTATTTTTCTCTTTTGCATTTCCACATATCACATGAGCATAATTGCACATCTTTTTCAACTTTGCACAATAAACATGCAGCATTAGAGACCATTCCTTCCTTTTTGAAAAAGTTTGGTGCATTACATATTGTTTTACCCAAATCCTATGAAAATTCTGATTGGTTTAGATATTTCTCTTTTATATTGTTGTGCTAAATACCTTATCTTCATCTACTAGTATATATTTTATCCTGTTTCTTATACTGAGTTGCATATTTGAGAAGAGAGACTATATGTGCTTGTTTCTGTGTGTTTGTTGTCAATATGAAGAATGCTGATTTTTGTTTGTTTGAAACAAAGGTCGATTTCTGTGCGGCTGTGCCTAAAAGCATATCGGTAGATGTAGATTTCTTCTTGTTGCTCTATCAATATTTAGCTTATCTTGTTCTTGCTTAGTCCCTTTTTGTTTTTTGTTTCTGTATGCATTGGTGTAGAAAAGTTGATGTTGGCTTTTGATATTGTCTTTTCAGGATGAAATCTCTAGTCCGATCAATGCGCAAATATTTGATTTCTGTGACCCCGAGCTGTTCGCGGAGACGCTTCAGAATTCTGAGTTCAATTCTTGCTCAAATTGTTGTTACGACAAGAATTCGCCATATGCTACAAATCTGTCTAATTCCCCAGATCAAACAGATAACAATGGCAATGGCAATGGCAATAGCAATACTGTTGCCGGTGCTGCATCGTTTATACCTGCTAACGATGCATCAGCTGCAACTAACATAACGACCAACAGTGCTAGTAATCTGACTGCTATCTTTGATTCCCAAGAAGAACTTGACAACGATATCTCTGCTTCCATAGACTTCTCTCCATCGGCTTCGTTTTCGATCCCTCAATATCTCACTATCCAGTCGGGGCAGTTCGATGTTTCTCAATTGCAATCTCAAATGCCATTGGTAGATCCCATGATTGAAGGGCTTGTGCAGTGTCCTATGGCTCCAGTTGGAGCTCTCATTGACGAAGATCTACCGTCGATTTACGTCGATGATTGCTTATCTTCCTTGACTTCCTACATGCCACTGAATCCTGCTTCCCCTTCATGCTCGTTTGTCGGAACTACCATGGCAACTTACCTGCCTACTACAACAATGAATCCTGCTACATCGACTGTTGAAAGTTGTGGAATGTTTTCTCTCCTCGGCCATGAATTGCAAGACCTTGACTATCAAGGAGACAACTGTGGACTCTACAGCCAAGACTGTATGCAGGGGACTTTCAATCCAGCAGATCTTCAGGTACTTAACTAAACTCTATTAGACTACAATCCATATTCGACAACGACAAAATAAACAAATCGATATCACAATCACATTCGATTGCCACTCAACATTTTTGTTGTATATAAAAGGTGCTTAACAATGAAAATCTACAACTGGCTGCTGGGGCAATGAACTGCACTTCTTTAGCTTCCGATCTCTCAAGCTTAAAGGACAGTACTTTCAAAGTAGGAAAACTCTCCACGGAAGAGAGAAAGGAGAAGATTCATAGGTACATGAAGAAAAGAAATGAGAGAAACTTCAGCAAGAAAATTAAGGTCTCTACTCTTTCTTTCTTTTTTCCCTCTCCCCTCTTTATAACCAAACTCGAAATCTTGCTGATGGGTGGAAGCAAATTGACAGTATGCCTGCCGAAAAACACTAGCAGATAGCCGACCACGGGTTCGAGGACGGTTCGCAAAGAACGACGAATTGGCAGAGAATCACAGGGCTGCTTGTAGCAACCATGAAGGAGAAGAAGAAGAAGTAAAGCTCCTCTTTGAGCCAACTTTTGAAAGCTACTCCAATTGGGAGAACAGAGTTTTTTAAGGAAAAAAAAACTATATGTATATATATATTATGTATATATATATATCAATGGTTTTTGTTTTGCAGGTAGTTGTGAAGGAAGAAGATAGCATGGTTGATTCCTCAGATATCTTTGCTCATATCAGTGGAGTGAACTCCTTCAAGTGCAACTATCCAATTCAGTCTTGGACTTGAATTTTTTGATGTTGTTTATTAAAAATAAATCAGAAAAAAAGAAAAAATCAGAAAAAAAGAAAAGAAAAGAAAAAAAAAAGAGAAAAAAACTACAATTTTGCAGGACCCAAATACAGATATGAACATAAGAATAAGAATAATAATTTTATGATATATAGTAGAAAGAGATAGTGATGAAGGGTCATAAAAATAGAAATAAGTTTGAGTCAGGCCACCTAGCAATCAAACTTTAGAAGTTTTCAATTTGTAGATATCTCATCAACAAATTCAAAATCCTTAATTTGTACATGTTAGGGGTTTATGCCCTCAAAAGTTGCAATAATTAATGTAATGTTCAAATTTAATTATAAGGTTTGTTACAACAACTCTCTCAACTTCATTTTATTTCTTTTAAGGTTTTCACTTCATTTGTGTTTTAGTTCATACTTGATCTCCATCTATTGTAGTCAAATTACCAATTTGGTCTCTATAGTTCAAAGATAGTTTGAATTTAGTCTTAATGTCAAAATTGGTTCCATCATAGCTTTTATCATACCATAAAGACAATTTATGAAATTTTATCAATTATAAAATTCTAACTTAGGTTAAATTAAGTTTCACTCAACGAAAATAGACATTATCTTTCATTCTAGAGGACGAGGTTCAATTCTCCATCTCTCTAATTGTTGTACTAAAAGAAGTTTGAATGTCGTGTGCAGCTATTTTAACTCTATTCAAATAATAGGGCAAAAAAAAAACCTTTAGTTTTTGTGATACTTTGAATCAAAAGTTTTTTATAACAAATTCAAAGAAATTGTTTTGAAAATACCATAAAAAATATGTATTATTACTATTTTTATGTTGAGAGTAGGAGTGTTCATGGATTGAGTTGGATTGAGTTGAAATACTTTTTAGGTCCAACTCAATTGTTTGGGTGGTAAGTTTCTTGAAAAATCATAAAAATTGGTATTTTGTGTTGAGATTTATGCCATAAAATTGAGGTTTGTAAATTGTAAACAAATTATTAAATAAATAAAGTTATTTATTTTATTTAATAAATAAATTGCTACTTATTTCATATAACTTGAATAGTATATGGTTGACATAGAAGAAAATTACATTCAAGTAATAACCTAAAAGATCTATATAGCATATACATAAAATTAGTGCTTATTCTTGTAACACTATGAATACGACTCGCTCTGTAATCATTACAAACAATTTTATCCAAATTGTTCACAAAGAGGCATGCAAGTGGGAGTATCTTTACAATGAATTTGTATAAGAATGGACTGTAAGCTATATAATCTCTTTTGTAACACTCGTTTTGACTGAAGAGATTATTAATATTTCAAATGATAACTATATGTAACTCGATCACAATCGAGAGAGACTTATGAACTCTTACTCATGAGGGATCATCTTTTAATTTGTATGGGTGAGAGTGGTTTGTGATTTTGATTCAATATGACTACCATTTTATTTGTAAATGTTAAACAATTCTATTATTAAATAAAGTTGTTGTTGGAGTATTGTTCAATAAGTTGTTATTGAAAATTAATATTTGAACTCATTTACATATTTTATATCTCATAAATTAATTTTGAATTATATTCAAAATTAAATTTATATAATAAAATTTGATTAAAATATAAACTTAATATTATAACATATCACCATACAATATACTAATTTTGAAAGTAAATTTGAACAATTCAAGTTACAACCAATATAAATAAATCTCATTACCCTTTACGAGCTAGGAAGGAGACCTAATTGACTTACAAATCAGAAGCTACAACGATATGAGATTAATTGGTTAAACTCATTAACCACATTAATCAATATTCATTAACTCTGTGTACATTCCACTAAAGACTCACAATTGAACTTTTCTGACTGTAGAAATATTTTTATGTCCACGAATATAGACCAATAACAGTAAGTTAGTCCTTCATGAGCGTTCGTAACACCAGTTGGGTTAAATTACCATTTTACCCCTAGGTTACCTCTAGTCCTTAAATACTAGGGCTCCTCTAATGAACAACCTGATTATGGTCCAACCAATAAACAGAAAACTCTCTCGTGCCATAGAGAGGGTAGAGCCCTTTGTTTAAGTCCTGGAGACAGAATTTAAGGGAACACTCATCTACGTATCCTAAAGTAGGAAATGAGTGAATTTCATCTTGTGTAATTGTGTTTCCAACTCCCTACTTGGTCTTGTCCCCAAAATAATAAGCATATTGAGTCGACGATATGACCACTCTCACCCATACAAATCAAAGGACAATTCCTTACGAACAGGAGTTCATAATACACTCAGGATTAAGGCTAAGTTACCTAGGTCATCCTAAAATAGAAACCTAACTAGTTGACAAAGTTACATCTAGTGGTTACTATTTTGTGATTCGGTCTTATGCAAACTCATTACATATGATACTCTCACTTGCATGTCATTTACACGAACGCGTTAGATTATTGCGTTTGTATCAAATATTGAGTTGTATGTGTAGTGTTACTAGAATAAGGTACCCAACCTTATCCCTATACTATAGACCCTTTAAGTTGATCTCGAACATTGGTCTCTGTATGTCTCTACATACTTTCAAGACTCATCAAACAACTTAGAATGTTAGTTTATTGGATTTGGGCTATGAAGGTAAAACTAATAAAATAATCAATAACACTTATTGAAATTATAATAATAACACTTTATTAATAACGATCAATATATTATATTTACAATCTAAGAGTTTTAGGACATAAATTCCGACTGTTTTTGTCTTCCTCTTCGTCGTGAGTTTCGATCCTCCTATTTGTCGTGGATTTGCGTTTTCCTTTTCATCGGCGGCTTTGTCCTTCATATCTCCATCTTCTCCGATTATCTTTCTCTTATCAAAGGTATATCTTTTGTGTTTATCTACTTCCACTTAGGGTGTTGGGTCGATTTATATACCTTTAAATTGTAAGGAAGTTATTGTTTTTTTTTTAATCTTTCATTTTAATTATTTGGTTTTTATCAACTTGATTTAGCATGTGAACCTTTGAATGATGGTATTGCAATTCTTCTTCTTTTCGAAGTACTGTACTACATTACTGATCTTGTGAAGTATTTTAATTTTTTCTGTCAGAGAAGAGTATGTCTCCATTACCGATCTTGTGATGATACCATAAAAATACGTCTCTATGCTTTGATGTTTAGAAAAAAAAAAAATAGTTTTTTTTTAAATTTTTGTGGTTATTTTAGGTCTTTCCATGTACTGTACTCAATACTCACAATACAACATTTTTGCACATATTGTTAATTTTTTACATTTTAAGAAGCAATATTCTATTCTCTCTATTTTTTATATTATTAATTTGTTACCTGTTAACAAAAAAAAAAGAGTAGAAACGTTTTGTACTTTTTATATTTTAGGTTCTTTATTTGACTAATTTGGTTGTTAGTTTTTTAACATTAAATCTGTTAACAGTTCTTTAAAATTGTTTTGGAAATTAAACAATGATAAAATGAATTTCAATCTTAGTCTTTCCAATTTTCTATTAGTTTGGTGTTAGGTTCGTAGTTTATTTTTTGTTTGGTCTTAGGATTTTATAGTTTGATCTATAATTTTTTTGTAATAACTTGCTAGGGTATAAACTGAAAGAGTTTCTATTTGCTAAAGCATGTTAGATGCTCCTAATATTGATTGGTGTTATTATGTTGTTATGTTCTCCATTTTTTTTCTCTAAGCATCATAGGTAGTAGAGTTAAAGGTTAAGTTTTGTGTTTGTTTCTTTCAATTTTGAATATTGAGAACATAATAATTAACTTTAAAATTGATATTACATTTTAGATGTCACAAAATATCAATGAGGTTATTGAAGTTGATGGATTAAGAAGTGAGGGACCAAGGTCGGACAAGAGTGAAGCTTTATTTGTAGACTTAATGGATGAAGAGGTTGCAAAAGGCAATCGAGCAACAACAACAATTACAAAGACTAGTTGGAATTATACGAGAAGCCAACTAAATGCTAGTGCATGATATAATTATCTCACGATCAATTGAAAAACAAGTTCAATGAATTAAGATAAATCCACAAAGACTTTAAAAAGATATTGAGTGATATGGCAATAAATGGTTTGGGTTCCTTATCAAGCATTATCAATCTTGAAAAGGAAGCAATGGAACAAACATTTTAAGGTATGATACTTGCATTTTTTTTTTCCATTTCTAATCATCGCTATAGGCGAAGAAGAAAACTAAAAAATTTTCATTTTCTATAGGTGAATAAACGAGCTAAAAAGTTTAAGAAAAGTGGTTGCCCACATTATGAAAAGCTCGTGAAGATTTTTGGAGATACTACTGCAACAGGTGTAAATGCTTGCCCACATATGAAAAACTTGTGAGGATTTTTGGAGATACTACTACAACAAGTGTAAATTCTTGTCCATCAACAAGACTTATTTTAGATTTTGAAGCAAAAAATGAAAATAACGTTGCAAGCAATACAAACTTCGGTGTTCAAGAAAATGATGAAGAAAAAAGCAAAAAACGAGTTAGAAGAAAGAAAGACGAGTTTGACAGTTTCTTTTCTATATTCATCGATGTATATGTTGAGAATGCAAAGAGAAAAAATGACATCCTTGAGAAAATATCTCTTGGTTGTACATCTAGTCAAGTTGATGAGAGCCAAACATTAAGCAAAAAAGATGATCTCGATGAAAACTTGATGGAATGTTTCAACATTTTAAATACAACGAAGGATGTTGATGGAGAGGCTTATTCCAAAATACTAAAACTCTTGCACGGAGATCTTGCTTGGAGAAAACTATTTTTGTGAATGCTCTATTCAAGGAAGAGAGATTTCATAAATAGTCTCTAGATGTCACTTAGGGATGTTTTAGGATTATGTCATTTACTTTTTAATATTAGGTTAAACATGGATTTTATGTGTTTGACTTTATGGTTTTATGTTATTTTTTAACATGACTACGTTTTTTTCCTGATGAGATCGATTTTTATGTTTTTTGATGTTTGATTTATGGATGTACTAGTGGTTTTTTGTGTTTGATTTAGGAATATACTAGTGAATTCAAATTGATTTGATTCAAGCAAATTATTTTGAGGATTCTGATTCTAATTCTGACGACGATGACAATGTTACCTGCATCCTTTTCACTTTATTGTACATGAGCTTGCACAAGGTACAGTTTTCTAAACAAATGTAGAACCTTTGCACTGAGAGGACGTGATTATGTGATTGAGTTGTTAAATGGAAACGATAGTAGATATTTTGATTATTTTAGGATGAAAATAGTTACATTCACAAGGTTTTGTGAAGATTTAAAATCCAAGACAAGTCTACAAGCATCTAGGTATTTCACCGTTCAAGAAAATTTTGTTATGTTCTTATTAATCGTAGCACATAATGCAAATCAACCGCATAGCAACAGAAAGATTTCAACATTCAGGTCGTACTATTTCTCTAGCTTTTAACCTTGTTTTGAGGAAGGATTGCAAGCTTGGACTAGAAATTATTAGCCCCAAATGAACACTTTACCAATGGAGATCGTATCAAATTCAAAATATTACCATTTCTTTGGAGTAATGCATTAATGCTTTGAAATATTACCTTCTCTTGCACAAAGTTCATAATAATTCAAAATATATTTGTGTTTATGATTATCCTTTAGGATTGTATTGGTGCTATTGATGACACTCACGTTGTTGAAAGTATTCCCCAAAATGAACAAATACCGTTTCATGAACAACACCATTTTAACAATGAATCAATGATCGTTAGATATACACGAAAATTTGAGTCGACATTATCTAAGAGAAATGGCCTGAGTGAGAGATGATATTGCCAATCAAATTTGGGCAACATTTGAAGGATAAATACAATTTTATGTTTGTGTTATTTTTATTTGTGTACTAAGAATTTTTTGTATTAAATAAATAAACTTTTGATAGTTTTATTTTTAAAACATATATTTTTGTTTAATGTTTAATTGAGTTAGATGTGAATAAATGAAAATGAATAAGAGAAAAAATAAATTTGGAAGAAAATCAGGAAACAAAAAATATTTCACACATTTTCTGTTTTTTTTTTTTCCTTCAAGAAACAAGAAACATAAAGAGAAATAGTTTAGTGGTCACGTAATCCACTCCATGCTCGTCAAATTGTCTATAAATAATGGTATTTGGTAGATTTGTCAAATTGTCTACAAATAATGATATTGGGTAGATTTGTAATATACACAAAACGAGTTAGAAATTTCAAAAGCCTTTGGGTGGAAGTTTTTTAGAATCTCTTTTAAATATCATTTTAGTAATTATTATTATTATTATATTTTTCAATATCCGTGTTTTCATTGTGCTTCGGTGTTGTGCACCATTGTTCTACTAATTTTTATCACACTTTAATTTTTTTTATTATTATAATTAAAAAAACATATTTACTATATAGTCATCATCTTTATTAAAATTTAAATTGAGAACTTGATATTTTGGTATTAATAACTTAAAATTTGAATTAATCCACTTTAAAATTAATCATAATTTATTCGAATTTGGGCCTTAAGGAAGAGATACGGAAACAAACCCTAGATCCCATCTTTATATAAATCACCACAAAACCCTACCTTTCTCTCAGTTTCTCGTTTTAGCCGGCGAAAATGTCGAAGCGAGGTAAGTAAACCCTCATCCCTTTCCTCTTCATCCTTAACTGTTTCATCGTTCGTCTGCGTTTTAGGTTTCGATTTTCTATGTTTGAACTCTGGAATCTATACGATCGATTTGTTTTTTTGTTGGTGTAGGGCGCGGAGGATCTGCTGGTAACAAGTTCAGGATGTCACTGGGTCTACCGGTGGCGGCGACCGTGAATTGTGCCGACAACACTGGAGCCAAGAACTTGTACATCATCTCAGTTAAGGGTATCAAGGGGCGTTTGAACAGATTGCCATCGGCTTGTGTGGGTGATATGGTGATGGCCACTGTCAAAAAGGGAAAGCCCGATCTCAGGAAGAAGGTCCTTCCTGCTGTCATTGTTAGGCAGCGCAAGCCATGGCGGCGAAAGGATGGGGTTTTCATGTACTTCGAAGGTATCTATATTTTTCTATTGGTAGTTGATAAGCCTCCAAGTTACTTGTTTTCCATAAGAAGCTTTATGATACAGATGTTTGAACATGATCTGTCTTTTTTTTTTTTTTTTTTTTTTTTTTTTGCTGAAAGAGAGATTTAATTCATGGTTTTTGTCAGTGAACTATTATTTAACCGGATCTTCTGTGTAGTTGAACTTTATTTTGTTTTTAGGCATTTTGTTATTACTGGTTTCCTTGCTGAATTGTTGTTTGCATTTGTTCTAACCTGAGAATTTCATGATTAACATGTCTGTTGAAGCTAGATAGTTGTTGTCACTGTCAGTCGATTTATATTCTATATCTAAATTGGTTCTGTGAGGATTGAATATTAAACAGTTTCAAGATTTGAGTTTCGTAGATGTTCATTCACTGGCCAAATAGCAAACTAGAGTATCTCTTTTAAGACAAATTATGAAGCATTATTTTTTTGTGAAAAAAATTGTTCGCAAAAATGGTGTAGTTTTTTTTTCTACTTATTGAATTTTATAGTTGGGAAGAGTCGTTGGTCTGAGTTAACCATAAATGCGTCCCCTGGTACACAATTCTAATTGAAACTTAGTTTTGTTAAGTTCAAAGCAATTGGTTTTCTGTTGAATTGATTAAAAGGTGCCTAAGTTTGCCGCTTGGCTCCATCTATATCCCAGACCACAGGTTTGGTACCCTCCTTGTTGCAATGGTTGATACCGTTACAAGTCTGGTAAATTGACTTTGTTCATCGTTGCAGATATGTAAAAGATGCTCATTGAAGCTTTAATGATGCTCATCGAAGCTTTGATGATGCTCATATGTGCTCGATGTGAACAAAACATTGTTTATTTAGAACTAGTTTCATCCTTTATCTTATTCTGCCGTCTAGTATAAGTCATCTGCAGTTAATAGATTTCTTCTGTATGGATATTTTGTTTTATTTTAGTACAATTTTTTAATTTTGAAGTATATTTTGTTTTTAGGCATTTTGTTATTACTGGTTTCCTTGCTGAATTGTAGTTGTTTGCATTTGTTCTAACCTGAGAATTTCATGATTAACATGTCTGTTGAAGCTAGATAGTTGTTGTCACTGTCAGTCGATTTATATTCCATATCAAAATTGGTTCTGTGAGGATTGAATATTAAACAGTTTCAAGATTTGAGTTTTGTAGATGTTCATTCACTGGCCAAATAGAAAACTAGATTATCTCTTTTTAGACAAATTATGAAGCATTATGTTTTTGTGAAAAAAATTGTTCACAAAAATGGTGTGGTTTTTTTTTCTACTTATTGAATTTTATAGTTGGGAAGGGTCGTTGGTCTGAGTTAACCATAATTGCGTCCCCTGGTACACAATTATAATTGAAACTTAGTTTTGTTAAGTTCAAAGCAATTGGTTTTCTGTTGAATCGATTAAAAGGTGCCTAAGTTTGCCACTTGGCTCCATCTATATCCCAGACATAAGTTCGGTATCCTCCTTGTTGCAATGGTTGATACAGTTACAAGTCTGGTAAATTGACTTTGTTCATCGTTGCAGATATGTTGCAGATATGTTGAAGATGCTCATTGAAGCTTTGATGATGCTCATTGAAGCTTTGATGATGCTCATATGTGCTCGATGTGAACAAAATATTGTTTATTTAGAATTAGTTTCATCCTTGATCTTATTCTGCCGTCTAATATAGTCCATCTGCGGTTAATAGATTTCTTCTGTATGGAAATTTCGTTTTATTTTAGTACAATTTTTTAATTTTGAAGTATATGTTATGTCTCTGCAGATAATGCAGGAGTGATAGTGAACCCTAAAGGTGAAATGAAGGGTAAGATTCGGTCATAGAAAAAAATGTGCAAATTCTCCTCTTTTGATGTAACCTTTCGAGATTATAAAGTTTGTTTGTTGGTAACATTACAGGTTCCGCAATTACTGGTCCTATTGGGAAGGAGTGTGCAGATTTGTGGCCTAGGATTGCCAGTGCAGCCAATGCTATTGCTTAGTGTTACCCTAGAGTTTAAATCTTCTCCTTTCTGTGGTTACAGCAGCTCATCATATTTGATATCACGGTGTTATAGTACTAATTTATTACCTCTTTGAGAGATTTGATGCAATATTTTTGAGACTTAGAATTAGATTGAGTTGAAGGAATTTTCTCATTATCATACCTCATGGACGTCTTTGATAGTTTATAGTTTGCAAACATCTCAGATTTTTTGGTCTTTGCATTCGTCTATTTAATTCTAATGTTGGGTCATACTGATATTGACAATTTCATTAATGTTTAATTTAACATTGTCAGGTTGCTTATTGTGTTAGGTTGAAGTGGGTCAGATCCAGTTTAAATGTACAAAATGATTCAAAATGACAAATGTCAAATGTCCTCGGCTTAGTTCTTCAAAGGACGTTGCCATTATTTTTTTTTTCTTGTTGAATCTCCAAAATGATGACAAGCAACCAAGTTAATAACCTTTTTTTTTTTTTTTGTTGTTGTTATAAGGAGAAAACTAGTGAGATAAGTGACATTTTGGGAACAAAGACGACAAGTATGTGAGTGAGCAGAGCGACATCGCCCAATTTCCATCCAAACAAGCTCACTTTTCTTCATGTGTGACAGACCAAAGAAAAGAAAAAAACTTCGTTCAACATTTTTCTCTAAACATTCTTAAAAGAAATATAAAAATTCTTCGACTTATAATTTCCATATGTCATCGTAAAAGATGTTTCTTTTTTTTTTCTTTAACAAACAGAAACATATATATCGAAAGACAGGAGCTATAAACCCTCTAAACACCATCTTGCTCA
This sequence comes from Cucumis hystrix, assembly GCA_025688845.1. NCBI lineage: Eukaryota > Viridiplantae > Streptophyta > Magnoliopsida > Cucurbitales > Cucurbitaceae > Cucumis > Cucumis hystrix. Next base: position 2,875,434 of record CM046887.1, read on the forward strand.
AAATAATAAATACCTCGACTTAAAAGACAAACGCATTACATTAAAACTGCTAGAAACACAACGAAATACGACTTAGCACATCTCTCTACAATCACACAACCACTGTAGCTCTTATTTTGATTTTTCTGTTTGGTTGCGCAATCTATATCAGTAATTTACAAAAGGCAACATTACATATAAAGTAGTAGTAGTAATAATAAGCTGCATCCGAGTTGAGTTGGGAGAGTAATCAATAATGTATGTTGTCAATACATCTTGTATTGAGCACTCATATTCATCTTTGCACAATACTCAAACAAACTTCCATCATAACATCTTCTAACTGCCTCTTTCGACAGATACCCGTCCTCGTCCCTAGCCAGAACGTATAATATGAACCATTCCAGTTTCGCCGCTATCCTGCATTCAAGATTTCAACAATATATGAGCATATTTATGAAAGATTTCAACAATATATGAGCATATTTATGAATGGAAGAATATATGAATGTTCATATAACGATAGTACCATCCGTAGGGGTCGAACGCTAGACGGTTGGCTTCAGTCATGTCCCATATCTCGCCAAGCGACAACTTGTCCGGTTGTGTTCTAGCGTACTTGCTGAACATGTTCTCGAAATTCGCCGCTACATACCTGCTTGTTTGTTACATTTTATCCTACATTACTCAACACCATACCAGTACACTTTCAAATGGAAAAGAAGTAAAAAAAAAGTTGCATACCTTCCTTCAGTGTCATAGGTTCCAGTGTCGCTGCCATGTTTGTCTCTGTGGATGTTGTAAATATAGATCGGAAAGAAAGGTGATGGAATCCATCCCTACAAATTTTCATCAAATCATCAAAGCTCTCTATTTAGTTCCAATAACATATAATTAGTAATTACCGAGATTATAAGATGAATTATGATTGATTCATATGGGATTTTGAAGTAATTAATTTTTTAATATGATATGCAAGTAGTTTTAACTATTTGCAAATTCTACATGGACATACTTGTTGAGTGCGATAGCTCATGGCGAAATTTATAACAACGGCCATAACTAGGGACATTATCATGTTGAATCCAATCGCTCTTAGCCCTGAAAGAAAAAAACAATGATATAAACATAATAATATTGTTATTCAATTCAACAAAAAGAAATTTAAAGGTGGAGGTTGAACTCATAAAATTAGGTATAAATAAGAAAAAAGAAAAAAAAAAAAGTTTGCATGCAAGTTTTTTTAAACTTGACATAGATATCGAAATTCATATTTTCAACCCAGATTTTTGATTAAATACTATTAAATCTAGAAAGACTAAATAAAACTAAAATATCAAAAAGAAAGAAGAAAATTACCAACATAAGTCTCCCAAGGGTAAACGATGCCATTATCATCTTGGTCAAAGAAAGCAACATGCTGTTGAAGCACTGTCATTCCATAGTGTTTATGCCCCACCGTCCCCGTCGGGTGGTTGGAGTCCGCCGCCACCAACGCCCTCGCCAAATCTAATATATATATATATTTAAAAACAAATTAAAGATGCTTAATTTTAATTTTTAGAGTAAAAGTAAAAGGGGTTGTTGCATGCATGCTCACATGGCTTGGGGAGCGTGGTTTCGAGGTCGTTGCGAACCCTTCGCTCCCGAGTGACGGGCGCGAATCGGGCCTCGGTAGCGGTGGCTTCGTTTTCCATCGTCAAAGACATATATGGGGGCCGGAGATGAGAGTGGAGAGGTAGGCGGTGACGATGGATTTGGGATTGAGAAAACAACAATGATTTGGTTTTATAAATAGAGGGAAATTGAGTAGAGAAAGGGATTGGATTGAGGTGGCTTTGTGGTGAGGCAACATATTACGTTTGGTGCAGCCTCATTTTGACACGTCTCGTCTTTCCTTCGCCGCTCTAACTTCTCTAATATTTCTCTCTCTTTCGATAATATCAACGCCATTCCTTTCTCTTTTTTCCACTCTTCTTTTTACTCTTTACCTCACTCTTCTTCTTCTTCTATTTATATTCCAAATTCGATTTTACCTTCCAATAATGTCTTATTGTTACTCTTACTACTATTATTATTATTATTATTATTAATAATAATGTTACAACTGAAACATGGTCAATTTTGACCTCCTTCTCTTTCAAGATAAAAGTAATAAGAACGATATACGTGATGAAGATTTTACAATTCAAGCTTAGTAATTAATGTTTATTATGTTTGGTAAAAGTGGCCTTTAAATTGTTCAACTTAAAATACTTTATCTAATAAACAGTTTTTTTTTTCAAGAATAATAATAGAAAAAACAAAATTAATATTTACGCTTCATGCAAAATTAATCTATTAATTAAGGGTAAAAATCAAGTGTAAATACTTTATTTTTTTTACCATCTTTGGCTATTCTTTTGATTTTAACTTACCCTTTGTTTGGATTCCAAAAGAATTGAAAATTTTATTTTAAATTCTGAGAAATGATTTTAATTTATTTATTTTGTTTGGAACGAGAAAAATTTGAAGGTATTTAAAACTTTATGTCTAGATGATAATTGAAAAGGAAAAGAAAGTTAAGAATTTACTAATATAGGCTTTTATCTACGAATGTGTTAATTTAAAAAAAATGATGAGATCAATTACCTAATTTTAGTGTAAGATGGGAGATGAGACAATATAGCTTATCCATGCAACCTTTATTTGTCTGCAATTATTGACGTGATAGTTTGCAACCTCTAAAAGTTGGGAAACTTCTTCTCTGTACTCAACTGAAAATCATCTAACTGTTGTTCATCTCGTTAAAAGCCCTAAAACATAAATAAGGTTCAATTAGTTTTTTTATATCTATCATCTTAAATACTCCAAATTACTCCATGAATAAGCTATATTGTCCAATCTCCCATCTTGCACTAAAATGAAGTTTAAATCTACCTAACACTTCCAACATACCTAACACTTTTCATACATACTTAATTAAAAGCTACCTAAGAATCCTCAACACTATTAATAGATTAGAAACTAATTTTGAGATAAAAATTAGGCTAGCATAACTATAGGATAGCCATAAAATTCAAATCCATATTCAAACTCAAATTTTAATTAATGGTCAAATTCAATCTCTAATTCTAAAACCATGAATTTACACATACAATATCAAATTTACACATAAAAAACTCTTACATTTTCAACATAAAAACACACATTATACTTTCAAATTCAATCTCTAATTTTAAAAACAAAATTACACATATAATTACAAAATTACACATATAATACATTACACATACAATAAAATTCAAATTACACATAATATCACTACACACATTACACATACATTTTTCTAATACATACATTAAACGATATATACATACATTTTCATAATTTTAAAACAAAAAAAATGGAGAAAACTTATATCGGACGAACGGTCTGCGATGAGAGAGGACAAGGGAAGAAGAACGGCCGTGGGCGATGGGCAGTGGTGGATGACCGGCGGGACGAGTGCCTATCGACGACGGACGAATGACGGTGAGGTGAGTCTTTGATTTGAACTCTCTGTTTTCTTTCTCTTCCATTGTCTTCGTGCATTCTGTGTTTTGTGAACACAAAACAAATAGGATCAGGAACTACCGACGCATATCAAATGTGTCAACCAATAAGACATTCCCCGACTCCATTAAGTGAGACACCGACATTAGTATGAATGAATGTCGATGACTCATTAATAACGTCGGAGAAAGTTGATCCACCAAATTTATTACTAATCTTTCTCCAACGTAGTTAACGCGTATGTCGGGAAATGTTTAATTGTATAATTATTTAAACATTCCTTGGCATATTCCCTTATTGCATCGTCGTATATTCAACGGTCTCATAATTATCTCAGACCATCCCCAACGTGCTTCTCCACAGCGTCAGAGATTCTTAAAAATAAAATAACATATTCAACCTTTTGCGACATGCTTTTCAAGTTGCGTTGGGAAAACGTTTATTAACAAATTAAAAAATTTAAATTGGTGGATGTATCCCGACGTGTTGGGCCACAACGTCGACCTTTCGAGGCGCACTGATGCAGGATTGGCTGTGTCGGTATTTGTTATTTTGTCCAATGTATATGTATATATGTATATCCAAATGAAAAAGATCAAGTAGGTAAACAAATTAAGAGCAAGAAAGAAAAAGAAAAATTAATAAATGTAAAAGGTATAAATGGTTTCCAGATTGCATCCCCATTTGGAACAATGAGCTTTAAACTACTAGACCATACCAAGCTATAAGTTCCTTCACAACTAGCTTGCAAACATCACGAATGGCAATCATAATAGCAAGATAGGCACCAACATGGAAAGTGTTTGATCCATTGTCATATAAAACTTTAAACTCTTGTATCACAAATATTTGCACGAATGTAAATCTCCTAACACACTCCTGTGAAAATATCATATAGAAATTAGATGAACATAACTATCAGTAACCAGAAGATGAGCAGATGTAACATCCAGCTGCCAAGAAATTAAAAAGAACATGCAAACAAATAATCCATTTATTGACCAGTTTTAAATTAGCTATCTAGCCAAGAGCCAAACAAATAAGTTAATAAACTAGAAGCAATTCCTGAATTAAAATTCTGAATGTAAAAAGGGAACTAAATTAAAAGTGGTCATCACTTGACTAAACAATGTGTCATAGAGAGTCATAAGATTGTTTTGACCAACAGTTGTGCATGCCTTCCCCTCAAGATCAGCTTGTGGTTTTTGAAGGCCAGCAAAACTACATTATTTATGATACAATCTTAGAAAATCCTCTTTTTTTCTTCAAACAAAAGTAAATCAAAACTTGAATTGATTTCAAGACTATATCAAATTTCATTGCTCTCTTAATCAATTAAGTTGCAACTTATCGGACAAAAACATACCTACTATTAACGAGCTTCGAAGCCCTTTGACAACCAATACCAACAACACCAAACGAAACCAAAATAACCTCATATTCTTGTGAGTTCAATTTCTTGATCTGCATTTCTGATTAAAATCTTAATATTGAAATGAAGTAGAATAAATAAATAAAAGCCACCAAACACCATGAAAGGAAAAAAAATCTTTATTTCTATAAACTTGTAGAAAACTTGAGTTATGAATACAATGTAAATAACTGATCACACAATGCTTCTAATCTATCTAAAGCTAATTTTCCATCACTATGCGTCACCACCGTCTTCCCAACGTTTAAAAAAAAAATCAACATACAAAGACAGGTAAGTTGATAAATCATCAATGGTTCTAATGATCCAGAATTGAAGTGAAACTGCATGTGGAAAAATTAAAGGAAGCCCTAGGTAAATGAAGATGTTAAATTAATATGAAGTGAAGTACAAATAAGTAAATGAAGATGATAAATTAATATGAAATGAAGTACAAATTTGAATGAAGGAAGCCCTAAGTCATAGTAAGGAAGTAGGTGGTACCGCAATTGGTAATACATCTGACCGCCATGGAACACCTACCGTCGTTCGTTGTGGGTCACCAACAATCGTTCGCGTGGGCAATTCAGGTTGGTGTGGGCCGGCGTTCGCATGAGTCACTAAAGAACTTATGTGTGGCCAGCCAAAATGTCAACTTCTGTGTAGTCGGCTGTTAACTTCCGTGGGTCGTCGTCAAGTTTCATGGTTTACCGTCAGTTGATGAGAAAACAAAGGGGTCTTGTGTGGCCGACCGAAACGAGTAGATGGAGAAGAAATAGGGGTTTAGGGATTTCTTTTTAGTGGAGATGGAAAGGAAAGGGAAGAGAAAATTAGAAATATAGTCAATAAATTATTTAATGAGAAGTTGGAGGGAAATTAAAAGTGGAGTGGGAAAATTTGGTAAAGTTTTAGCAACATCTATGTTTGTTCTAAAACTATAATGTTTAGTGACATTATTGTTGGTTTGCTAATTCTTTTAGTGTCGTGAATAAAAAACGTGTTGCTAATAATAATATTTTGTGACACTTTTTCTTTTCTTTTCTATAAATGACTTTTACTAACAAAAATTACTTGTCCCACTAAAACTTTGTCACTGAATAGTGAATTTCTTATAGTAGATATCTCAAAATTAATAATTTCGACAACAAACAACAACAATAGTGAAGAAATAATGAGAAGGATCTCACTTTCCATTGGCAACCAATTCCTGTTGTATATTAGTGTAGGTAGTTCTAAACAAAATTTCCACCGTCTAAATTGAGAACTCTCATGCCAAGAACATGCTGTCAAAATTTCAGCTCAATGAGATCAGGAACCTATTCCCGTATGGCTGAAAAACGTTGTTGGCCTAATATTTTCTTCACTACTATAATTTCTCTCTCGATCTATGTTTTAATCACCACCGGCGGCCACAAAATTTGGTTTTATAAAAATGAAACCTAATGGGCCTTAATGAGTTTTCACTTGTGAAATAACCCAAAACTTGTTAGAGGTAGTTACATGGTAAACAAACATTTTTCCAATTGTGTTTAAGAACAACTTGTGAATGAACAATTTGCTCATAATAGTTGTATTCATGAATAAGATGTAATTGTCTCATAGTGGGTAAAAGCATTTAAAGGTGGTTTGTCCATAGTTAACTAGTAAGTTTATAAATACATATATATCCATATATATGTAGATACAGATATGCATGTGTATATGTATCTACATATGTGTATGTGTCTATATATACATACATATGTGTCTATGTATGTAGATACATATAGATACATATATATATAGATACATATATGTATATATAGATACATATATCTTATATATATCTTGTAAAACAAGGAAAAATGAATGTTTTGATTATCTACATAATCCTAGAGTTTCATGCTCATTGATGTTGTTTTTTAAAATATAAGAAAAAGCTTAAAAATTATGTTATTTCTTCTTCATCCTCTCTCCTCACCATTCTTTATTCTTCCTCCTTCTATCCTCCCTTATCTTTCTTCTGTGCACGACGAAGCTCTCCACGTTAGACATGAGATGAAGAAGCTTTTGACACTATATCTTTTATTGATCATCCATCCGGTAGATGACATGAGTTTTATACGAGATGAAGATGGAGAGAGATTGACATAGAAACTAAGGAATAAATTAATGTACATATTTACAATGTGATATATATCATCATTTATTTTATATAAACGATGGTGGTTGTTGACGTGAAACTTATATTTGAGTATATATCAAATATACTTAGTAGAATATTTTGTATAATTGTTTAAATATTTCTAAATAAATAATGAAATATCTTACCTAATATAAAAAATCAATATGGAAAATAAAATCTTATTAAATGTAAAAAAATTATATTAAATGATTTTCTCTCATTAATTGAAAATAAGAAAAGATTATATTAAATGTATTTTTTCATCCTATAATGAATGTATATTATTATTTCAATTCGTGAATTGAACTTTGGAAATAGAAGAATATATATTAATATATGTATTTCTCTCTCCATCAATGTGAAAAGGGTTAAATATTCCATAATTATCTCTAAAATTCTTTGTAGAAATTTTTTAAATTTAAAGACATTTTTAATAGGTAATTACGATAGGTAACAATTTTAATAATAATAATTAAGCGTACAACAACGTTTAAAAAAATTACAAATATAACAATGATGGACTTTTATCGTTGATAAACTTTAACAAATTTTATTATATTTGTAATTTTTGTTAAATGTTGCTATATATACTATTATTTTAAATCTAATTTCTATATTTGCAGCTATCTTTTTTTTAAAATATAGGATAAAAACAGGATCTTTCACGTAAAAATCTCTAGGATAATTATAATGGACAACAATTTTTAGAATAATTATTAAGTATGTAGTAATAAAAAATTGCAAATATAGAGAAGTCTATCAGTGATAGACTCTTGTGGTCTATTAGTGATGATCAATATTTTCTATTTGCTATATGACCGATCAGTGATAGAAGTTTATCATCGATAGATTTTGACAAATTTCGTTATATTTATAAATTTTTTAAAATGTTGGTATATATTTAATTATTTTAATCTAATTGATAAGTATCCCATATGTTTTAGAAAAGAAACTAGAAAGATTTAGAAAAAAGGTCTAAATTTAATTCGAATTTTCATAAATATCCTAAACTAAAATTTATTTTTTTGATTAGGATTTCATATATTTTTAGGACAATTTTAACCTTATCTTCATTATTTATTATATATGATTTTCGAAATTAATTTCAAATTATTTCCTTATTCATGTTAAACACATAAATGATAACTTTCTTATTTATCCTATTAATTAATGTATAGTTTTATTATGTAAATAGTTTATTTTTTAATATAAAATGAATTATAGTTTTATTATGTAAATAGTTTATTTTTTAATATAAAATGAAATCTTTTCTAATATGGAATAATGTAATAATTAAATATAAACTTATATAATTATTTTTATCACCATATTAAGAATCTTAGAAATTTCTTCTAGCGTCGACAAGGAGTTTTTCATAATTTGTTTTGTGATATGTCACATATATACTACTATACTACTGCATGTATTCAATAATACATACACATATTATTTTTTATGTTATTTGATTTTTTTATTGTGAATATATACCAATATATACACATATTATATATCTATTCAGTAAATTTTTTATTTCTTACATATATGTTACTGAATAATTCACTTATGTTTTATGATTTTTACATGTATACTATTGCATATATTCAATAATACATACACATATTTTTTTTCTTCATGTTTTCTGATTTTTTCTTACTGCATTTATATACCATTGTATATATAGATTATGTATTCGATCAATTTTTTTTTTTAATTCTTACATATATACTACTGCATAATACATATATTTTATGTGATTTGTTACATATATACTACATATATTCAATAATACATAAATGATGTTATCTTCAATATACTCAATATACCCTAATGTATTTCAAATACAAAATATAAATTCTTACTAACCTTAAATTTTTGACAAATTTTTTTCGAAAGATCACTATACCAGTCAGCTACCGATGTTCTTTTTCTTCACCGTTTATACTTTCCCTAATCTTATATTATTCGACGTCTTTGTGAAGAAAATGGAATCAATATTCAACGTATTCGAAAAATGAAACTTTTACCTTTTTTTTTTTTAAAAAATAAACCGTAACCCACATGCCTGATTTCTCTTCTTGTCGGTCCATTTTTTATAAAAAAATTGATATAAGAGCCTTTCATTTATAAAATATACACCGTATTATTCAGTATATACTATACTTAAGTGGAACATATGAAAAACAATGCAAAATGAAAGAAAGAATGAACAGAGTGAGAGATTAGAAAGTGAGAGAGATAGAGAGAGAAGATTTTTTGAACAAAATAACCCAAATAAAAATAATTAAAGAAAAAATATTACTATAAGAATTATTCACTTACTACATGTACATAGAATATCTAATAAATGCAAATATTAATCCGGATCAACTTTTTATTTTTATTTTTTTATTTTTTATTTTTTAATATATTATCAATGGATAAATTAGTCATTTGGATTTGAAAAATTTAAGTCAATATTGTAATATAGTATACAATTTTAGGCTATTTAAATTAAAGATCCAAGAAAATATTATGGGTCATGGGTTGGGTATAGGAGGTGGGTCCAAAGTTTTGGGCCTAGGGCTTTTTTGTTTTTGTCTTCGGTTTCCGCCCGTATTGACTCCGACAACACTGCTCAAGAACATAACCCAATATACCAAGTTTAAAGCCTAAAACTTCGTCTCAACTTTGTCCATTGATCGATAATTTCCCTTTTCTTACCCCCAATTCATCCAGGGGGTATTTTCAGCGCCCAAGATATGGCCGGTGAGGTAGCGGTGGAGGGTGCTGTGGCGGCGGTGGCGACAGAAGTAGCCAATTCCAATCCCCAGTCCCATAAATTGGAGAGAAAATGGACCTTTTGGTTTGATAATCAGTCCAGGCCGAAGCAAGGTGCTGCTTGGGGCACCTCTCTTCGCAAGGTCTATACCTTCGACACCGTCGAAGAATTTTGGTGGTACGTTCTTCCATCCCCCTTTTCGTTGTTGTTGGAATTGGGAGGTGGGGTTTCTTTTTTTCCCCTTCTGTAGCGCTAATTTATGTTTTGGTAGATTAGGGCATAGCTATTTTGATGTTAGTTTACTCCTACTGGATTTTAGCTACCGAGAAAATGGGTTTTTGAGGAGATCTGTTTCATTCATATATCTGTATTTCTTTGAATTTTACGTTGTGGGTTCTGTTTTTATTTTTCTTTGAAGTTGAATCATGATTTGGTTTGAGTGAATTATAAAAATCCCAGTAGACCAGATTCCTTGTCTTCGATTTGTGATTTCGGGCTTTTGTGCAGTTTATACGATCAGTTATTCAAGCCAAGCAAGTTACCGGCGAATGCAGATTTTCACCTGTTCAAAACTGGAGTTGAACCGAAATGGGAAGATCCCGAGTGCGCTAATGGAGGGAAATGGACTGTCACCAGCAGTAGAAAGGCTAACCTTGATAATATGTGGCTGGAAACGGTATAGAAACCTTAGATGTTATTTTTCTTTCCATGCTGAAATTTATTGTTTGCCGAATAAACTAATTCGGTCTAAATCTGCATATCCTCGTTATTGGATAGTTGATGGCCTTGATTGGGGAACAATTTGAGGAGTCTGATGAGATCTGTGGCGTAGTTGCCAGTGTGCGCCAGAGGCAGGACAAACTTGCTCTGTGGACCAAGACAGCAACAAACGAGGCTGCTCAGGTTTGGCCTTATTTCTTTTTTGTACTTTGTTGCGCTTGCACATTTTGTTGATGTTTTATGTAGTATTGTACACAGTAGCTTAGCCTGCATCCACGAGATTATTGCATCTTCTCAGGACATACTTTGTTCATTATCATCTTATCTCTGAGGCTTGGCTTATTTCTTCTTGCCAACTATGGTCCTTTCTGAGATCCTGTGTGGTGTTCATGAATTTCTGAGAGATGCCCTATTCTTTGCTTATGAAAATTAAAGTTCTTGCTGTGAATCTTTTGATGTGTGGTTTACCAATTGTGATTTACTCCTATTTTTTGCTTTCTTTTGGCCTCATTTTATGCTAATCTCTTTTGGACTGGTTTTCTTTTTTACTCGGAAATTGGCTTCTCTGATAATAAAGTTCTGCTCAATTTTGTACGTTGTCAAAGGATTACTGTCCTTAATGCATCTTTTCTTGTTTGTTCTTAGCATCTACATTTATCTGTCATCAGATGGAAAGCCATTTCATGAATAATATGTTGCCTTTATCAATTGCATTTATTAGATGACATTTAGAAACCAAGTTTACCTCAATCAATAAGACTAAAGGGGAAGAGGTTTTAGGCCTTGTCATGTTCAATTAACCCGTGGCATTCCATCTGTTTGTAGTTTTGCTAGTCAAATTGTTTGCAACATTTAGGAAATGTTAATGTGAAGTAAATATGAAAATTATATGCATTTTCTTTTGGTTTTGAAAATTATACTCTAACCATTCCCTTTATATGTGACAAATCATCCTTAAGAGCCGCCAAACTCTGTTCTATAGACACTCTGTGACTTCTTATTCTGTTACATTTCGATGCAGATGAGCATTGGTAGGAAATGGAAGGAGATTATCGACGTGACCGACAAGATTTCCTTCAGCTTTCATGTAAGCTTTTAGTTTTATGGTCGTCAACAAAATTCTCTTCTGTTCTTCCCATTTCTTCAATTAAATCAGTATTTGTTTTGCTTTGTTACAGGAGGATTTGAGAAGGGAAAAGTCGGCAAAAGCTCGATATAGTGTTTGATCATTTACTGCATCATGTCGAGCTGATAAATTTTGAGGAAGATACTAAACAATATATTTTCGACATACTTGTCATTGTTACATTTCTTTTCTTCTTTGGGTTTGTTTTTTATTTCAAGACGAATCAATTAAGATCTTCCATGTTTTGAAGAATGCGCAGAATTTTCCGTGAATGTAGTAACCTTGTCAATTTATTATTTAGATCCGTTCCTATTGAGAAATATACTGATATTATGTATAAGTAATTGTATTGTATGTTTCCATATTGATCTTAAGAGAACAGCGGTCTTGTGAGATTGCTTGATTATGAATATTGATTACAGAAAAATGAAGCATTTGCTGTGTCTAAAGAAGAGTGTGTTTTAAGAAAATAATATTACAGCTGAAGAGGTGAATGAAATAGAAAGCAGGAGACTAAGTAGAAGAAGAGATGAGATTTGTGATGAAATCTCAGGCAAGGAATCCAAGTCTTTCTCCATTCTTCTTGGCAAGCCTGATTAGCCCTTGTCTTTGCTTTCCATCTGCTCCAATTGATTTGCAAAATTCTGTGATTACCTGAAAAAAAAAAAAACACCACCACGTTCACATCACATTTTAGAGTAATCTCAACTGCATTACTTTACTCTCTAGGTTTGAGTAAATCAATTAGTTTGCTATGTTATAAGCATCATTTGGGATAAGCACCGAAGTCGTGAAAACATGTAACATGTAACTTGTAAGAAGTTAACGACATAAGAATAGTGTGGTTGTTTGAGGTGAGGGGTGAAGTCGTGAAAATCTGTAACTTGTGAGGAGTTAACGATTTAAAATAATGGTGTGGTAGTTTGAGGCGAACAGTGAAGTCGTAGGGTGTTAACGACTTAAAAATGAACTTGTGGACTTTTGTAATTGGGTATTCAATGTGTGTTTGAATATTCTTGGAAGTTTTTCTTTTTTTGGGTTAGCTCAACTTGTTGGGTTAAGGCAAAGATTGAACAAATTATGAACATTTTATATTGGTTAATAAAGAAATTGAGAACGAACAAAAGGAGAAAAAGGGTACCTGGGAATGCAAGGCAATTGCTTTGCCTCTAAGCTGATTGAAGCGCTTCTTGCCGATGATATTCCGAGTAACCACAACCAATGGCGCAAAAACCCCTTTCCCTTCGTTCACGTTCTTCATCATCGGCCGGGATCTCACCGGCTTTCCCATTCCCACTTGCACCGGCCCCTGCTTGGCGAGGAGGGCTGGGTAGTCCTCTCCAGCGACGGTAGAGCCCCATCCTCCAAAGAAAGAAGAGGAACAGCACAACCCAGTTGCAGAAATGGAAGTGGCCGCCATTGAAACAGCTTCTTCCAGAGGAGGTACTATTGAATTAGAAACTCCTCCTTGTTGTTCGTGTCCGTTTTTTTTATTTAGATACGAAACGTATGTGGGATGTGGGTGAGGGAAATTGGGGATTGAGAGAGGAAATTATGAGCCACAGACTCCAGTTGGTTAGACTTTTTGGCGTTTAGGTTAGTTTGAAAAGCAGAGATGTGAATTGAAATAATTCATGTGATTGTTGAATTGTATTGAAAAGGGGCCCTCGCCCTTTCCTCTGGTAATCTTATCGCCGTGGCTTTATCTCCGCCGCGAAGAAGCCGACCGACCCCCCCATTCCTCCATTTTATTATTATTGTAATCACTATTATTTTTAAGGTGTTCAATAAATTTGATATGGATTCTTGTATTTGGATACCTAGGCTTCCGAATTGACCAACCTCATTCCTTTCTTTTCAAATTACTTTTATCTCCATACATTAAACTAAATCCACCTTTATCAAACCATAATCAAAATTGATCTAATCGAAATAGAGTTTCATTATTGATTTAGGTCTAAAATCAATTATTAGTTTATAGGTTGATTGAGAAGCGTTGGATTTATTTTGGAGGGGAAAAAAAGGATATGAATTTTGAGATTGGTGTGTTAGTGTTGTTGGGTCATTAACGTGGCTTCATTTCTTGTATGTGGAGACCATAAATTGATTAACCTACAAAATATATATAATAAATAAATAAAAACACCACCTCTCATTTTTTATTTCTCTTCTTCGACTCTTTACTTGTTTCTTCCTCATCCCCATTTAATGTTTTTTTTATTATTTTATTTTAAGAAAATTATTGTGAAATTTAATTCTTTTTTCAGAACTTCTTTTTTTTTTTAAAAAAAATAAATAAATAAAAAGTTATTGTTTTTTATTTAAGCTATTATTCTCTTGTCCTTAGTATTAATACATACTCTCATGTACTCTTGAAAAAATAAGAAAAAATAATAATAAATTTACCTAATACGACCCATAATTTAATTGATTATGAGCATATATACATTAAAAGGTTGATTCAAATCTATTATATTTAGTGTTAAAAAGTCTATAAGGAATTATAAGGAGTTTATTTCTTACTAATAGTACTTAAATTGCAAGGAACAAACTTGGTTTAAAAACATTAAGTTAGAAAATTTTGATTTTTTTAATTAACTACATTAGCCCTATTCAAGTTTTTTAATTTTATGGTATTGGTTTCATATAATTCTATAAATTTTACATACAAGTTTATGAAGTAATTAATTTTTCAAAAGCCACAAAAATAAATAAATAAAACAAAATTAGGAGAGATTCTAAAAATTCTTACAAAACTTCTCATTTGGAAGGTAACGTAAAGTAAACTATGGTATAAACAGATTTCATTTTTGTTCAATCATAAAAAGGTTACAACAAAGTTGAAAATCATCGAGCTGTTTAACATTGAACGGATCAACGTGATCAAAGTTGTTCGGGTCAACGTTCAGCCACCAAACTCCGTCTTCCCAATGGAAGAATTGGAGAACAATCGATGGAACCATAGACAAACAAGAATCTGAATGCTTCAACAAATTCAAAACCCCTTTCAATGGCGTCATTAGCAACGCATCTCTCCGCCTCCCTTTTCCTCATCCCCATTGGCCTTCGTCGCCTCCTCTGTTCTTCCTCCATCTACCTTAACAACCCATCTCTCTACCGATCACAAACCTGGTATTTATCAGAACCCAAATGGAAAAATTTCGATTTATATTCCCTCATCCTCCTCCTCCCCATCGCCGCCTTCTCTGAAATTTTCCTTTTTCTCGCTTTTTCCGGAAACCCCACTTACAGATTCGCATTCTCCCAGCAATCACTGGCCATTTTCTTCTTCTGGGCACTCGCCATTCTCATCGTTTTGCGGGAAAATGTCGACCCTCTTCTTGTAAGTGAGAGTTTCATCTTCGTTTTCGCTGGAATCGCTTTTCTTGTTGAGTATTCTGTGATCGGTAAAGGGATTACTGGTCTTGGTGGCGCTTTTTATCACATTTCTGGAGGATTAACCATTCTCTGCGCTTGTTCCTGCTTTTATTTGTCTATGAAACCATCTGCATTTTTCGCTGAATTTCTACTTTCCTCTGGTTTAACGTTTAAGGGTACATGGCTGTTTCAAGTTGGGTTGTCTTTGTATACCAAGGCATTTGCTTTGAAGGGTTGTCGTGCAATGTTGGTCTTGCCTGCTACTGGAGATGGTTTTGTACAGTGTGATCTTGAAGAAGATGGTCTACGGGGCATTGCTTTGATGAATCTCATTTTCATTGGCCATGCTTTTTTAGTTTTGATCTTGGGTTTAGGTTTGGTTTGCTTATTGTCAAGCAACAGGAAGTTTAGGTTCGGTGAGGCGAGTGGCCCGTTGTTGGCTGAGCTTGGACCAGAGACTATGCTGATTCGCTCGTCTCCTGAGATTGAAATGGAGTGAAGCTGTATGGCTCCTCATTCCTTACTGTATCTTTATACCAAATATGTCATTATAGTGAAGGAAAAAAATGATTTGTTCATTCATATTTTGCTTTTGACGTACAGTAAATGTTCATAAGTTTTTCCCTTGTTTTATTTTTGTAGCTTTGATCAATAGAGAACTAAAGTAGATTAGTTTACCTAGTAGTTCATTTTGTCCAAGAGCTTCTCTTCTTTTGATCTTTCAGCCTTTAGCCAAATTATATGCTTTCATGTGACAGAAGAAATGGAAAAAAACACTGTTTATCTCTATCTCTAAAACTTGTAATTCATCTTCATTAGGCACAATAAGCAATATAAATATTGAATTTGGCTGTGTCTTGTTAGTGTGTCTGTATTCAGGATTATGTTTTTGACGGGCAGTTTAGTATGAAGAAAGTCTTCATCGGGCTATCGGCGTGTAATGACGGCCTCTGATGTATAGCTGCTGCAATTGTTTCTGCCGTGATACTTTTGTTTCTATGCAAGGCCTCACGAACTCCTGTCAAAGAAAAGAAGCACAAGAACACATACAAGTAATTGGGGGAATATGTCTATTGAAGTCCTGCACAAAATACACCCAGAATGCCCTTGCATTCTATTAATAAGGCATGTTGTTGCTTAAGTACGATGTGAGGAGCATTAGTTGGTAAATTTGATTATTTTTGGCATGTGGATCGAACTTCCATTAGTATCCCCTAATCACTGTGGTTGGGGCTGGTGTCTTCTGACACAATGTGTTCTCCTTGGAATTTGTATCGTTCATTGTTTTCTTTTCCTTTTCCATCTATACGTAGACAATTATTTGTATGTTGTGTAGCTAGGAGCGGATAACTGCTGGCCAATATTAGTTTCCCTAGTACTAGCAGCTTTATCACAGAATATTCCATCTTAGCTGGAACTTTCCAAAGAAATAGTTTACTAGCTGCACCTGCATATGGTTATGATTTTAGGCATGATGCATACTCTTCGGCTACATGTCACGACTGCAAAGTAGAGAATTGAAGATATGACCAATTTAGTATGTTGTCTTTTCCTTAGAAGGAAAGTTGACCTAAGCTTATAACATGCTCAAAGTTGGCATCCTCATTTCATCCAAATAGTTTGATTGGAGCAGACACAGCCCTGATTTGTTGCTGCTCTATACTAAAATGATTTTCTAGGAAGACAAAAATATTGACTGTGCTACCCAATGCTTTATAAACTATAAACATAATGTTTTGAGTTGTGAATAATATTTCTGGAATTCATTTTCAGAAGTAGAATTAAAAAGTCTTGTCCTTCTCAAGAATTGTGTTTGATGAGAAGCTCAGTTGATCAAAATATTTTGGCTGATCATGATAACTAAAATACTGAATATTGTAATGCTTCTTAAGTTCGATGGGATAGTTTCAACTGTGATAGACTCCTACTCCTTTTGAACTCTTTCTTAGTTCTATATTACTTTGATGCATTGATTGTGCTTCATTGCTTGGTGTTCACGTATTGCGTTTTATTTTGGTAATAAAATCTGTTCACTGCACACTCTTCTAGTCTGCTGCCATTTTTTTTCTGTCAAAGATCAGATGATGAATAACCAACCTAAATTTATCAAGGAAATGCTTGTCTTTTTTATACTCTGCATTTGGGTAGTATTCCTGGATATTGACTTGTGGCCTGATCTTGTATCCATCAAATTCGCTAGTCTTACAAACTATTTGAACTCAAATGTATATGGAACTCGCTTTTTATGTCATATCACATGCTTCCGTTTTATAAAAAAGAGACACAACCACTATTTATGTCAGTATGACAAAACTTCAACATGTTATTTGATTAAAAAATAATGTTTGCATTATCTTGTGGAAACAGCATGCATAAACAGAAGAAAACAACTTACAATTTCATGAATTAACAAACATTCCAAACAACACCAGCCAGAGATCCTTCTTTTGAAAAACAAAAAAATAGAAAATAGAAAACCTTCTACACAAACCAGTAAATCAAGAAATTTGATCAATCAAACCTCGTTTTTTTCTTTCATTCTCTGTTTCTCTTTGCTTCACGAAAGATAAGAGAGATTCTTCAGCATTTATTGTTTTAATGAAGTTGATTGTGTTTTAGCTTCTTTCCTAGACTAATTTATGCAGTTCTGACCAACCAATCTGAGAGGCTTGAATGCACCAGATCATTTTCTTGCATTTGAGTATCAGGTATTGATCTTGACTTTAATTGTGGTTGAATTGAACTTGTGTTTGAACTGGAAATTGCTGGAGACTTTGCTTGAGTTGATGTCTTAATCTTGTTTTGCACCTGATGTTTAGTGAATGACCCTGCTTTTGCTTTAGCTGTCCTCCATTGAGTAAGATTTTCTACTGGTTTTAGTACAGAATGAACTTGTTGCCGCCTCTCTACAACACTATTATTTTCCAATGCACATGATCTAAACTCATCATTGTTCTCATCATGATTTTCATCAATTTCACTATCATCCAAATCACTGTCACCATTTCCAGAATCATCATCTTCTTCATCATCATAACTATCTTCACAATTCTGGTATCTGTGGTTTTGAGGGTATTTTCCTGAATTGGAGGCGGTAAATGCCTTGTTTTGGAGTGGTGTGGAATCAGTTCTAGCTGTTGTTTCTTGGCCATGTTCTTCATTTTTTACCTCTTCATCACTCTCTAGGAAATAGTCATAATCTGGGACAGGTTCATAAGTCTGGACGTTTAGATTAAAGCTGACTTTCTTCCTGATTTTGACCCAAGGCTGCTCCTTAGCTCTATCCCTGAAAAGGAACTCGGATCGACATCAAACGGTAAAGGAAAACAAAGTTTGACTTCAACTAGAAAGTTAGTGATTCGAATCTACAAACTCTATTAAATTAAAAAGAAAAGAAACAAAGAGGAAGTTGATAATCACTCATCACCTACCTCGGTTTAGAATTCTGAACCTCAAGTTTCTCGTTTGTATCGCAATTTGTAATTCGAGAGGAATCTAAAGGCTCATAGCTTAGATGTATCTATCAAAGGATTTAGATAAGGAACCATCAATCAAAGAATACAACTGAAGGATGATAGAGTTATAAAGTTGAGGCTATTACTTGGTCGCCAATTACGAGTCCATCGGGCGGTGATCGGCGTTTCTTCCTATGCTTATGAAATCCAAAACAAGCAAGAAAGCACCCCATCCAGTACCTATGGAAGCTTGTGGAATGGTGAAGAGACAGGTAGGAAAGAAGAGGAAAGAAAGTGTGAAGTTTTAAAAGACATATTTGGCTCCAAAGTAGTTTGAAAAAAGTTAAGAATAACGTTGGTGTAATGAATGCAGTGCCCAACCAAGTGGGTCTCTACTCTCTACACACTTTTTTTAGAGAGAGAAAAATTCAAAACATTTCTCAACACTTTTTATTTTTTTTATTTTTTATTTTTTTAAATTAAAATTCTTCAATATAAGTAAAAGACTTCAATGTCATTTTTGTCTTTTCCATCTCACCTTTTCTCTTCATTTTTCAAGTATATTTTTTTGTCTTTTTAATTGATATTTTTGTCCTGCCATGAGAAGAATGCTATGACCCCACACACACACATACACAAGAACTAATCTACATAACTATTATTTGGTTTATTTATTTATTTACTATTATTATTAAGTGATTAAATTTAGTACAAATGCAATCAATCAGTATGATAAAGTACTCAATTTAATTATATTGGAATAGTACTAATATTGTTAAGAGTAAGTTAAAAGCATATACTTCAATCAAGAAATAAAAATAGTTAGTCATGCTCAATTGCACATGATGAGATAAACTCATTTTGATCTAACAATTAAATTGAACCAATGTTACATATACAAATTTTTAAAAGTTAATTTATTATTAATCTTTTACACATTTGTCATTTGAGAGTGTTTGGGATAAAGAATGAATTATTAGTCTTGAGTATTATGGTTGAGTTGTAATAATTTGTATTTTAGATAGAGATTATTTTAGTTTTGGCTTGTGTTTGTGGTGTAGAATATTTTAATTTAAAGAGAAAATAGTAAATATCGTAGCAAACAATAAAAAATGATGAATGTCAAATTGAATGTTAATTTAAGATCTCCACGAGCACGGGGACAGAAATGCCACTCCCCATCCTGCCCCCCTCCCCCCCTATCGCCACAAATTTCCCAGGGAATTGGTTCGTCGCAGGATAAATATTACCCTTTTTTTTTAAAAAAAAATAAGTATAAATAAATATAAAATACAATTTTATTTATATATATTTATCCATACATAGATACACATATATGTTTATACATACATAATATATATATATATTTACTTTTGGGGTGGGGCCGGAGTCGAGAATGTATTCTCCGTCCTTGGTCCCGAAATGTCAACGGAAAAAAAACAATCTCCACTCCCTCTCTCATTTTTATGTATTCGGAGATATCTTGACTCGTTCGGGATGGGTCTCCGGCCCCATTTGTTAAATGGATCTCTAGATATTAGATAGCTTCTTTAGCAAAGTGGAGGATTTGAAATATATAGTTAATTGAGGATTTTTAAATAGTATTTACCCTGAATGGTTACCGTAATTTTGTATAATCCTCACTTGGAACGTCTCCTTACATTTTATCAAACTTATCAACATCAAAATTAACAACAAAGACAAATAAAGAATCACTATACCAATATAATAACCAAAATAATCTATGTATTTGTAAGCAATTTAATAGTAAATAGATTATTTTATTAGCTCAATAGATAAAAATTAGATATAATAATAAATTTAAAAAAAGATAAAAATAAATGGTTTCAAATATTCCTTACTTTTTGAATTTAGATGTATTTAAAAAGGATTGGACCATTTGTCAATCAGTTAAAATAGGCTTTTTTTCATATATATTTTAATCTGTTTTTTAAAAATGTTTAAATAAAAATAATTTTAAAAAATTTCTTATGTAATTTTTTTTTACATAGAGAAATGATTGTAAATGTTGGAAATATTTACTAATAATTTATTGGTATATACGAATGATATATTTAAAAAGATTATATTTTAGTATATTTGAAAAACATATTTGTAATAAGTTAAGTAATAGAGATGTATATTAAATTAATAATTATGAGAGTATCAATAATTGGTGTCCAATATAAAGTCCCATTAGATTCCATTCCAACACCATTGGGCTCTCTCGTGCCAATCACGTGACTAACAACACTTTTCATTTCATAACTCCCAAAAGAAAAATCCAGACCCTTCATTCAACTTTCTTGCATCCAACGATCCCATGATGGAACCAATCCTCACCGTTCAAACGGCATACTTTCCACTCTCTGAAAACCCTACTCCTTCAGCCAAAAAGCACTCTTTTTTATTACCCTCAGATTCAACAAAGCCTCTCTCTCTCTCTCTCTCCCTCCTCTTTTCTCTCTTTTTCTTTCTTTGGAGCCCCAGTCGGCTACAAACCCTCTTCCGAAATCCGTAACCCAGAAATCCAAATTTCAATTTTCAGACAAGAACGAAACAAAGGCCAGTCGAATCGATTTTCTCCATTGATTTGGGGTTTCTTGAGAATAGAGAAGAGGGAAAAGAAAGGGGCAATGGATTCGGATCAAGGGAAGCTTTTTATTGGTGGGATTTCATGGGAGACTTCTGAGGATAAGCTTAAGGACTACTTTAGCAACTATGGTGAAGTTATGCATACGGTCGTTATGAGGGATAAGATCACTAGCAGACCCAGAGGGTTTGGCTTTGTTGTCTTTGCAGATCCCTCTGTTCTTGATCGAGTTCTTCAGGATAAGCACACTATCGATGGTAAAACGGTGGGTTAGGAATCCTGTTTCTCTCTTCTTCTTTTGATATGTGGAGTTTTTCCCTTTCTGTTTTTTTTTTTATTTGACCTTTTTTTTTTTTTTTTTTTTTTTTATCATGATGACTCTAGTTGGTGGATATGGATACAACTCATTTCAGTTGTTGGGGGGGGGTTGATTCCACAATGGCACTAAATTGTTTTCTTTTGGGTGCCCAATGTTTGATGCTTATTGGTTTTTTAGGGTGGCTTGTATTGATGCGTGTTTAACTTTCGATTCATGTGTTTTCTTTTCTTTGCTTGTTGTTTTTGGTGATTTATCTGTTGGTTTGGTGCATTATTTTCTCATGAGGCGAGACATTGACAAAAGGGTCGGTTGTATTATGTAAGTTCATTTCAATATGGTTTATGATTTCACTATGACCTACTAGACCCAATCATATTTCGTATTTTGTGTCTTTCCTCTTGGTAGCTAATTGTAGAGTATAGACTTGGAATATAAGTGTGTTGCTATGAATCTGTTGGTTTCAACTGTTAACTATGTCTCAAATTTTCTTTGCTTAATGTTATTTGTTCTTTTGCAGATGAAAATTTACTAGATCAATAGTATTCACACTGTTTCTGAAACTGTTTCTTCTTCTGTTATTTAACTTCCGAAAATGTCTAACTTTATATATTCATATATTTTAAATTACTTTTTAGGATTTGTAATTTATACTCTTTTATAGGTTGAGGCCAAGAGGGCCTTATCACGGGAGGAACAGCAGACCCCTGCCAGAGCAAGCAATTCCAATGGTAGAAACTCTGGCGGCAGTGGTGGTGGAAACATGAGAACCAAAAAAATTTTTGTTGGGGGATTGCCTCCAACATTGACTGAAGAAGGATTTAAAGAGTACTTTGAGGCTTATGGCCATGTAACTGATGTAGTAGTCATGTATGATCAAAATACTAGGCGTCCACGAGGATTTGGTTTTATATCTTTTGATACTGAAGAGGCTGTTGACAGAGTTTTGCACAAGACGTTTCACGATTTGAATGGTAAACAAGTAGAAGTTAAGCGTGCCCTTCCCAAGGATGCCAATCCAGGTGCAGGTGGCCGTTCAATGGGTGGTGGTGCTGGTAGTGGTGGTTATCAAGGTTATGGGTCATCTGGTGGTGTCAATTCAAATTCTTATGATAATCGTATGGATTCCAATAGGTACATGCAATCGCAGGGCTCTAGTGGAGGTTTCCCACCGTATGGTTCCTCTGGATACAATAATCCTGCATATGGGTATGGTTCATCGAATAATGGTATGGGATATGGTGGTTATGGAAATTACAGTGGTTCAAATACTGGGTTTGGTGCCCCTACAGCAGTAGCCTATGGTAATCCAAATGTTGCCAATGCTGGTTATGGGAGCGGTCCTCAAGGTGGACCTAGAAATTCATGGTCAGGTCAAGCTCCCTCTGGGTATGGAGCCATGGGTTATGGGAATGCAGCTCCTTGGGGTGGTGCTCCTGGCGGAAATGCTGGGGCTGGCAGTGGAGGACCTGGATCTGCACCCACAGGTCATTCACCTGGTGGAGCCGCTGCTGGGTATGGCAATCAGGGTTATGGATATGGTGGGTTTGGTAATCAAGGTTATGGTTATGGTGGAGGTGATGGCTCGTACGGTAGTCAATCTGGTTATGGTACAACTGGAGGACGATCTGGTAGTGCATCAAATAGCAATGTTGGAGGTGGTCCAAGTGGGGGCGAATTACAGGGGAACAATGCTTACATGGGTAATGGCTATGGGGATGCTAATGGAAACACTGGTTATGGAAATGCTGCATGGAGATCTGATGGAGGACAAGTAGGTTATACAGGTGGTTATGCTGGTGGACAAGCTCGACAAGCCCAACAACAGTAATTTGATGATAAAAAAGTGAACTGGATTTCGCCATGTTCTGTGTCTCCCTGTTTGTTTTATGAGAATTGAGATCGATGTTTTCCAGTTGCTTATTAAAAAAAGTTTTCTTGTTGCTGACTGAAGCAGTGGCCCAATTTGGAACGCAATGAGCCTGGTGGGGTTGCTTGAATCCAAGTAGCTTGCAGTATTTAATTTTTCTAGTCTAAAATAAGTAGCTGTTTTAGAAGTTTACTTGATGCTTCAGTTATTTAGTATTTTGTTGCCGAACGTAGTTATAATTTGATCTCTTTATGAATGTCTATTTAGCTGTCTGGAATCAATTTTTATCTTTTCACATTGTTTGAGTTGTAACGATTTGTAGTCCTTTTAATTATCAGTGGTTTTATGCCTACTACTTATATTCAGATATTTTTATGTTTCCTCTTGTTCTCTAGTTCATCAGGCATAGATGGTATGAAGAATTAAGTGATAGATGTTTCATTCTTTATCTTACATTTCAAATAGGAATACAAAAGGTTTAGTGTAGAGAGAGTTGTAGTGATAGATGATAGTGTTGGAGCCCTCGCTATTGGGTCGATCACTTCGTATGGTTAGACCTAATCGTAGTCGTAGTTGGCTCTTTAACAATGGCATAATCATTTTCCCCCTTCTATTTGCCCTTGTGTTACAGGAGGGATGCCCGAAGTTGTAAAAGTGGAGTCAAGAGAGTCCACTCATGGCTGAACACAGGCTTCGTAATGAAAGACCGTGTTGGGGATGTGTGTGTTCAGCATTTATGGAACTCGAGGACCTTTAATCGGTTGAAAAATGGATTTACCCCCGGAACTGAATATGTTCTCCTGCAAGGCCTTGCCAGCACTATCAAGTATTTCAAGTCTCTGGCATTGCAAGTCATGAGTTTATAGTAAATCTTCTCAAGGTAGTGGAATCCATACCTTCAAGATTTGGTTATGTAGGATACTTGGTATTGATTATGAGTAGGTATTGATTTGAGGTTCTTTGTTGAAACAGATTCCAATTAAGTTTTAGAGTGAATAAAGTAAAACTTCATAGCCATTTCTCCTGTCATTTAGCTAATAGTTGTCTTTGTAGCTTAGCCTAAATAGAATACTTGTGCGTTTACCTTTAACTATTGGTAAAGTAGCAATTGGTTCAATTTATTCGTTTGCTATTTTGCTTCAAGGTTGAAGTTTCGTCGTAAAGAACTTGATTTTAGAACAGGCGAAAAATTACGATCCTTTTGCTGCCCCTTTGGAGATTTTTAACAGATTTTCGATGCAGTCGGGGCTGATAATGAATCATGTCTTTTTATTCTAGATGCCGTTTCTTTATATGTGCTTATCTTGTTTGAAGAAAAGTGAAAGCATATTTTGAACTTGTAACTTTTTCTTTGGAATTTTGATAGACTAATCTCAGTGAGTTTATGTTTTTTGTTTGTTTCATTACATGAATCGTCTTTTATAGGGAATCATTTATTTTTTTTTGGAGAATTTGTTTTGGCTTCAAAACAGGAATTTTGAGTAGGGTTCATTATACCTATTTTAAGCAGATTGCAAATAAATGTCACTGCTCTTTGTGCTAGTAGACATTAAAACATCAAATTAACACTTAAAAAGTTGTATGTAACTTTTGACCTCAAGGTTAATCAAGTTTTGTGTTAGTTGAGTTATTATGAGAAAAATGATAGCATTGCTAATGTTCTCATGTCAATCTCAAAATGTAATGTTATGTGAAGAAAATACTTATTTGTATTTGTTACGTTCTCATGTAATGTTATGTGAAGCAAATTTTATTTGTATTGGTAATATATTTCATGAAATTTATCACATATATCAAAGCACATTAATTCATTCGATTATGTATTATATAAATTTCAAATCTGATCTTGTTTGTTTAACCATTGTGAATGCGTGAGATTGGGTCAATGAAAAAGTTTTTCTATCTCTTTAATCTTATCTGCAAAGCAATCTATTGTCTTAAAAAATATCAAAGAAAAGGGATCACACTGAGTTTCAGTATTTCCTTTAGAAATGGGATCAAAAGTTAGAATGAATTCTTGAATTTGATCATTGATGTGCATGTACTGTTGAAGGTGTCTACTAAAGTAAGCTTTTTAGAAGCTGAATTATTTTACAAATACAATTGAAAGAAGAGAGAAAGGTCAATAGACTTATGTCTAAAAAGAAGAAGAAAGAACAACAATACCATTCATCGACCAAATGGAAAAAAAATGTCAGATGAACTTTTTAACTTTCAAGAATGATCAAATCAACTTAATAAGCTGAAGGTATTCCTTGGTATGGGTTGGTGAATGCTGCTACGTTACCAGGTCTTGAATATACAATCTGTCATAAAATTCAACTACGATTTTATGCTCAATGACAATTATGTATGAATATAGTCATAGCACTTAACAGTTAGTTTTATGGATTCATTGAGTGCACCACCCAATCTAACTATTCTCATTATTAATAGATATTTGAACTTTACTTTAACTTAGATATCATAATTTGATGCACATACCTGGTAATTGCCGAGGGTGTGAGATTTAAAACCAGCAGCACAGTAATCAAAATAATATTCCCAAGTCCTTATGAAACTTTCATCAAAACCAAGTTGAAGAATTTTGCTGAATAGAAGAATTATTGGTCGCTTTGAGATTGAACTTCGATTTGAAGAACAATTGATGGTAATGAATCCCCTAAATAAAACATTAATATTACCTCTTGTTCTCTAAGAAGTTCTTTCTCCAACACCTCAAAGTTTGATGGTAATGAATCCCAATGTTTTCCAAATGTTCGACACTGCAGTAGAAATGTTCATTTAGGTCCAGGACAGAAATCACTATGAATTTTCGAACAACGTATAAAAGCTTCATTTACCAAAGTCTTGATGCATTAGCCATGGCTGTTATTAATCTACTCAAGCAAGGTAGGCACCCTCCTGGAAATATATACTCTTTAATAAAGTCTGAACTTAGTCGGTATTCGTCGTAACGTTCATCGGGTATCGATATGAACTAATAAAGAATCAAAATTAGTAAAAGCACCAAAGACATGTTGGCATTTTACTTTGTCATAAATAGAGTTGGTAGAACAATCAAGGCTTTCAACCTGTAGAACAAAAAGTCCATTTTCTGCTAATACTGATTCACATGAACCAAAAAAGTCTTCCATGAATTCATGACCTACAGCTTCTATCATCTCACTGAAATACAAAAGGAGAATCTGAATTACCATATCATTAATTCATACATATAACAAATGAATTCTCTTTCATATTATCAAACTCACCATGAGATAATCCTGTCATATTTTTCAGTACTAGGCAATTTTCGATAGTCACAAAGAAGAAACCTAATGCGATCCTATAAGCAAAGTAAATATTAGATATAAGTAACAAACCGCACCACATATGACATTTCCACTAATAATGATTGGGAAGAATAATAATTCAATAAAGTTTCACCTGAAGGTTGGCATCTTTAACTCTCTTCTCTGCATATTTTAGTTGTTCCTCTGATAACGTAATACCAGTATAATGACATCCGGTTTTCTTGACGATTTCGATAGCTAAGCTACCCCAACCACACCCAATTTCCAATACGTGATGGTTTTTATTGATTCTTGCCTAATAATGAAGGTATAAACAGAACTGAATGGCTAATGAGAGTGAAAAGCAATTTCTAAACTGCAGTTCTTGTAGATAAGATAATCACCTTTTCTATGAGAAGAGAGACTTTTCTCATCTGTGCAACCTTCAAATCTTCATTCTCTCCCTATTAACAAGAACGTGGCAACGAGTAAAACTAAATGTACATGCTACTAAACAATGCACCATCAAAAAGTGGAGAAAAATGGTTTCATAACCAAACCTTAAAGATGGCACATGAGTATGTCATCGTATCATCCAAGAAAAGAGAAAAAAGTTCATTACTCTGTAAAGAACACAAAACAGCCCGATGTCTTTCAGTCAATAACAAAAAAATGATGCAAACCAACAAGGAAATTGGAGTTCTTTTTTCTGTATGCTAATAATATCAAATGAAGGATCAAGAACTTCATCTACAGATGAATGGATCTCTTATCTAGCTTTCTTAAAAAGGAAGAAAAAATAAAAGTGCCAAAAGGCGCCATCAAAAACTATTGAATACCAGATCATAATGACGAGAGATGTTCCTACGAGCTTGAGTAAGAGTGTTTTGCCTTGAAGCATGCTGAAAAAAATACTTTGCAGATGCAATACAAGCAGTAAATAGTGGGGGTGTCCACCATCCCCTGAAAAATGTAAGTGAAAGTTTAGTTTTAAAAAATGAAAGAGAATGATAAGCATATCTCCCCCATTATTTATACCGCTTCTTCTTCTGTTTTGCAATGGAAGAATTTGTATCTCTGCTAGCAATAATAATCTGCAAAAGAAATTAGAATGACAAAGTCTTGGCAAATGAGGATAAAATATTTTGAGTTGAAATATAAAAAAGAAAAGGCTTACCAAGAAAAAATTTAGAAGACCTTCATCTTTATCAACAAAAGAAAAGTCTCCATTAATATATGCATCTGCAAGGCCTAAGTCAGCTCGTGTCATAATCTGCCAAAATGAATTCATAAGAATTTGGAACATAAGAAGTATAAGCTCCAATCAATCATCTGTTTGATAAACTTCATCAGTACAGTTTAAATATATGTAAATTGTGACCTTAAACCCCAAACCTTACATGAACAGGATATGATCTATTGGTTGTACGACTGTTTTTGAGTTCTATAAAATATATGTTAAGCAGACACTATAATTACAAACCTTCCAATAAAATTGAGGGCTGTGAACTTTGACAACAACCTTCGGAAGACATTTTTTATCTGTTCCCTCAAAGGTAAATATTGTGCCCCCTTCTTCAATTAATCTGTGTTAATACAATTGAAAGGAAAAAAAAAAGTATATCAGTTCTCTCTCGTAAAAGGTTGAGTCGCTTGGGCTGTAGAATTATAGTGCAAACTTGATTATGAAGTTCTAAACATATGCAATGCATATTCAATATTTTCCTTTTAATCCTACTGTTAAAATCAAATTTAAGGCGTAGTATAGGATTCAATATTCATAAAACATATCAATTGATCTTACTTGAAATGAAAGAATTACTACATGAAATTTATGATTAGAATAGCATATAAGCTTACGTTAACGATCCGGAAGTTATATATCGCCCAAGAAATCTAGTGACAAATAGGCGTGCCCCCGTATCTACTAGCGAAGGTGCCATATGTTTCGGGTTGCTTAAAAGTGTGAAACTATTTCCCAACAGAATTTGTGCTGCCACTATACCTGCCTGCAAATGTTCAGACGTAGTTTATAAATTCATTGAATTATTCAAATTTGAAAAGGCACATGGAGAGCCTTAGAAGATTATAGTGTAAACTAATAGTCCTTACCTTTAACCCATCCTCGTGAAAACCATAACCTAAAGAGAAGTAGCATTATTAGCTTAACATTTGAAACTCAGGGACATTCATTTATAATCCTGATAAATCCTTATCATTTATATTCATACTCTCTTCAGAATATCAAAACACTATATTTGATTCAGATTTACTATTTATCCCCTAACATGCACATAAAAAAAAAGTTAAAACTAAATGTAGTTTGAGTTTCAAATAATCTACCTGATATATGTTATAACATTTCATGTTTCTAATAATCTAATAATCTACCCTGATATATGTTATAACATTTTATGTATGCGCACATAAAAAAATGAGGGAATATGTGCACAAATATATTCGTGGGAAAAAGGTGGCATTGAGATAAATTAAGTTGTGAGAGACTAATTAGTCAAACAATATGTAGATTTTAGAAGATTAAAACAGAGAATTCATGATAGAAAGAACATATGAATGGATGTTGGAATGAGAGTGTATGAAATATGAATAGAGATTAGTTAGAGAGAAGCTTGAGCAAAAAATATAACAATAAAGATATCTTTTCTTTTAAATGAAAAGAAGTCTCTTCATTAAAATAATGAAATGAGAGTAATGTTCCAAGTACAATAGAGAAATACAATGAATAAAAGGAACCTAAGGATCAGGAAGTGCACTCGGAAATCTCAATTGTAAAGAAAAATCGATGAGGAAAAAATGTGCCTGTAGATTGAAATGAGGCAAACAGAACAAAATGAAAGATGATGGGTGAATCCAAACATGTTAGTATGAGAAGATATGTAAAGACTAAAGAGAAACTAGTAAGAGTATGTCTTTGAAAGCAAATTTTACCCTTTTATAAGAAATCAATGTTAACCTGACATGACTAGATTCTGTTACAGTACATTTTCTTTATTTATATATTAAATAAATAAGCTTTCTAAACATAGAATGCGGTAACCTTACCTTGATATGCCCCACAGAACCAAATTCTTCTGTTTCCTTGAATACTATGAAACTCATTTGAAGCTTTTGATGCAGCAACAGATGGGATTGGATGACCAGTCGACCACTTGAGCAAGATATTCTTTGGCTCTTTATCTGGATTAAGAGTCACAAGAAAAGGAGGACCAGTTTCACCAAGATTCTGCAATTTCACAATTAAAAGGACATATCAAAGCCACATAACATCAAATAAGAAATTCGTTTCCATGAATAACTGCAAGTTTGCTTCATCTAAGTACTTTCCATTTACAATTTTCTTACCCTTTTCCTTGTCAGCTAGAAATATTCGGTTCCCAAAAGAGTTGAAGTTCAAAGCAAACAACAGAATTGAATGTTTATAGTAATTTCTTGGAGCATTTGTTTGAGGGAACACTTTCAGAAGTTAAAATAATCAATAATGAATCCAATTCTCCCCTGGATAAGAATTGATAATTCTTGTCTTCACGAAGTATAAAGCATTTACTTTGGTGAGCTCATAGTTTGTTGCATTCTTTAACAGACCCAAGATTTTTTCAATTTTATGGCTTTGTTTACTCCAAGCTTCTTTGGTTTTCATGGTGTTAATGATCGATAAAATATCAGAGTGAAAGTATGAAACTAACCTGAAGTATATTGAGCCAATATGTCAAACATACTTCCTTATCTGTATTTCCAAGAAAGTTCCATGCGCTCCATGCAGCTGGGTTTTGGGGCATTAAATTTTTGTCACGATGGAGAAAAATATCACTGCCAATACAGAGAAAAATGGTGGTGCATGTTGATGCAACTATTTCAGGCATCTTTACATCAATTTTAGCAGTTCATAATCTTAAAATAAAAACCATTACTCTATCACCTACAACAGTTTGGAACAAAATTTGCTCATTATAGCCTCTACAAAGATTCATTTTAAGAATTAAGCTAAAAATAAAATGGAGATGAAATTAAATAATAATGTACCTATAAGCATATTGGAAAGCACCAAGTACTCTGAGTTCATCTGATGTTGCTTCATTTCCTAATATTCTTAAAGTATCAGGGGCATGAGTTGCGATTATACATGCATCAAACATTTCCTGTAAATCATCTCCATAGCTTACTTTACATCCTGATCATAAATATTAATATAAAATATCAATATTGATTACAAAATACATTGTCAATGATTGGATAAATGAAGAACCAAATAAAACATCTTTTAGCGAGTTAATTATTCACCTTTATCCATTGTTGATATAGAGTTAACTTCAGAAGAAGTTCTTATCTGACAACCGTGACTCTCGAGTACTTCTTGGACCTAAATTTTCAAATATCCGATTGTCAAGGAAAATACTCAATTGGTTGCTCAAGTAGTTGAATGCAAAGAAATTTCAGTTCTTCCATATTTATTGGTATAAAGGATTAGATCACCTTCTTCACATAAGAATGAGAGCGCCCTTTGACAGTTAGCCATTGTGGACGACCAAACAACTTCAGGGATCAATAATCCAATTGAAGGAAGAAAGATTAGTGGTAACAAGTTACAAATCCCCATTATATTAAAATATTATGATGAAAAAAGACCAACCTGAAGTAGATGATGGTTTCGACAAAATGAAAGGACTGAGAAAGCAGAAAAGCTAAGAACTCCTTCTGAAGGACAAGACCAAATTGAACCACACATGGGAATCTAGTAAGAAATATGGGAAAAAAATCAACATTCAATCCATGAAATTGACACAAAAGAAACTCAAGAATTCTATAGCAATTGGCTCACAAGATAACCGTTTTGAAACAATTCTGAGTATCCCATTGACTTGATAAACTGTCCCAATGTCTCATTTCGATCAATATCTGGATTATTCTCTAAAACTTCAAGATAACTGTACAGATAACAACCAATATTAGCTATCATCAATTTTGAAAAGCTTTTATTTCCAAATCACATGAAAGTAATAGTGAAAGAACGTACTTGTTAACATCATCCTTAAATTTGACTATTTCCCGAATCATTTGCCAAAAGTATGGATTAAGAAGGTTCTTCTTTTGTGCAAACAAACTTGAAAGACCATTTCGACTGCCCCATTCACAGCCTCGTCCTCTGTCTAAGCTAACTGAGAAAGACATATCTGATATTTCCATTTCAACTCCCAAGTTCTCAAAAAACTCCATCATGTTTGGATACGTTACCTATTCAAATCCAAAGGAATAAGAATCCATGGACTACAATCATTCACTAAGAACTATATGAAACGATTGCATATTAAAACAACATGCTAAAGCACAAATCAAAGGAAGAGAGATTCAATATTTCTTTCAGATTCAAACTAGTCAAATGCAAGGTTGGAGTATTTGAACCTTGTAATAAGTACTTTTAAAACAATTTTATTAATGGATTATATTGACATCTACAAAAAGTTAGTTATTAAATGTCTCTCTTTAGGACAAGAATTAAATTTCTATCACAAGAAAACAAGACAACCCCTCCTTTTTGTTGAGATGGCGAGAATTTTGTATTGAAAAGACAAAAATAACTTCACATTCATAATATATATGGACTACTCATTCCATTATCAATTGGTTTTGCAATGAAACTCCATACT
This sequence comes from Cucumis hystrix, assembly GCA_025688845.1. Lineage (NCBI taxonomy): Eukaryota > Viridiplantae > Streptophyta > Magnoliopsida > Cucurbitales > Cucurbitaceae > Cucumis > Cucumis hystrix. Next base: position 2,907,676 of record CM046887.1, read on the forward strand.
ATCAAATATTTTCCAAGTGTATGATAGAAGGTGGATTCATTTAAGTGGTTCTTTTTTCCATTTCAAGAATGAGTAAGCTCTATTAAATACTTTGAAACGAATGAATTTGATATATATATATATATATCAAAATTATTTATGAATTAAGTCATGTTAGGACAGTCTTAATCAATTCCTTACAATTCTCTCCTTTTCTACCTGCTCAATATTGATGATTTGTATTCATCTTAAGAAACACCATCCAATCTCTCTTCTAATTTATTTTTTTCCCTCTAGAAACTAGACATAGTATTAAGGTTTAAATGCTAATTTTGTTTTGTAATTTGATTCAAGTTCATTTTGTTCATGTTATTTTAAATTTTTTACTTTAGTTGTATATATTTTGAATTTTGGTAGATGTATTTTCAAATATTTATAATGATCTTTGTACTTCCAACGTTTGTTAATTTTAGTTCCTAACATATGATTAAAAATAAAAATAAAGAGAACAATCGCCTTTTTGAAGTACATGGACCAAAATTGACATCTTGAAAATATAGAAGGCCAAAGTGAACCAAGTTAAAAATACAAGAATCAAAATGAACATTTTGAAACTACATAACCAAAAATTGAGATAAATACATTATTTAAACCTAATTTCAATATTGGTGCTTAGCTAACGTCGTTAGTTGTTTCAGTCTTATCAGTTTCATAATTAACCAAGAACCAAACCAAACCATCAATTTTACATATGAGGGATCCAAACGAATGTCCATCAAAGAACAAGATCAATGAATTGGTTTATTATTGGTTTGGTTCTCTATTTTTTTCTTTTTCTTCCAAATTCTTATTCTAACTTTCCACTACGTTTTGAATGGATCTTTTTTATTTACTTTAAAATAAAATTTGGTCTATTTCTTTCTTTATAAATTGCAATTTGACATTTTAATTTTTTTTACACATTTCTAAATAAAAAAACATGCACGCCACATAATAATTAGTCTTTTTTTCTTTCTAAACAACAAATAAACAAACACCATATAATTATATAAAAAAAGTACCTAATGAAAGAATGTAGAATGTATTTTTAGGGGTACATACATACCATCTTGTTTTGTTTAGTTTTGTTTTTTCAATAAAAATCTCATTCGAACAAATACTATTTGGTTTTCTTCAAATATATATATATATAAGTCCACTTTTTTTAAAAAAACTAGAAATTCTTAAAGAAAAAACAGTTACATTAGTATTAGAGAATTTTATTTATTTTTAACAAATTTATAATTTAAAATTGTTATAACACAGGCCACGTCTCATCTATCAAAGATTCCGTTATATGTGTTATATTTTGCACTTCTATAGCCTATCTAGTGACCAAATTTCTTACATTTTTCTTAATTAAAGTATATTTTTTTAAAAAAAATATTTAGTTAAAAAACCATGAATGAACCAAAATAATATATATTAAAAATATAGAAATAATAAAAGAAAATTTTGGTTTGAATTTACAAAAATAGAATAGTTGAATGTGCAGTTAATGACAATAATTTGGAAGGGTGTCCCACTAGTCGCTAGCCCTCAAAAATCCCAATTATTTGGCCTCACATTTTAAGTTATTTATTGTCTTCGTTTATTTAAATGAAATAAAATATATGTACTAAAAGAGGTAAAAGTTAAGTTCACTGGGTACCAATCTCCCACAAATATTTTTTAAAAAACATTCAACAAAGAGCCACATAAAAATCATATAATAAAACTGTGCTTTTTTTTTTTTTTTTTGACAATTGTGCCTATTATTATTATTACAACTATTATCCTCAATTAATTTATGCCAACTATCCCTTTAAATCATTTTATAATTAAATAATTTTAATTAGTACAATTGTCGGATGATGAATATGCTAATCAATTGTTATTAAACTAAATTTGTTTTTTTCATCGAATAATTCTTATTTTCTGGAAGAGTGTTTCTACTTTTTTTTCAATATTAAAATGACACCAAAAACTTTAGAATTTTCATCATTGTTCTTTTGAAATATTTCAACATAGAAAAATGTTTTTTTTTTCTGAAAAAGAAAACAAAATATATTATATTAATCACCGACTTTATTATTTTTTTTTAAATAAACAAATAATAGAGATTATATTAGAAGTACCAGTTAAATTAGTCCATATGCTAAAAAGAAAATAATAAAGTCGGTGATTATTATAAAATAGTTTGGTAATTATTTAATTTTTTTATTATTAAAATAACATATTTTTTCTCCATTTCTTACCAGAGTTATCTTATCATTTTTTAGGAGGGTTAAATATTAAATCAAAATAAAGAAAATAAAAACAAAATTTTCACAAATTAAGTTTTTAGTTTTTAAACCTTGGGTTAGTTTTTTTTTTTTTTTTTTTTTTAAATATTAGTAAAAAGTACATAAGTAAGCAGTAAGTTTAAAAATTAAAGAGGCGTTTGTAGTTAATTTCCAAAAATTAAAAACCAAAAAGATTAGTAAATGGACCTTAATTATTTCACAACTTCAATTTAAAGATAGTGGTTGAATCTTGATATTACACTCATTTTCTTAAGTCACATGTTTTTTCTATTTATATTCTATTGTGCAGACACTAAAAAGTTCTAACTAAAATTAAAATTCAAGCACACAAACCAACTAAATCCTAATCTTATCTCTCCATCTTTAATATTAATTTAATGGTTAATTTTTTATTTTTTATTTATATAAATAAGAACATAAAATTACCTACAAAACTTCACCTTATCCACGTGGTCCACTAAAATCTAATGATACTCTTAACTAAATTACCCACTAAATTTTAAGAGCAAAACGTTAAAAGTATTAAATCTTGAAATAAGTCTTTTCAAAAGAGATTGGAGCATTTTACCTCTCAAAAGAGTTTTGAAAACTTTCAAAATTTATTTTAAACCTACTTTTCTTTAATCTAATTAAACTAAACAAGAGTTTGAGTGATTATCAACCAAAAGTGGTTTTTAATTTAATTTTAACAAATTATAAAATGTAGTTGTAGTTGTATCTTTAAATTTAAAATTTAAAAGATTTAAGTTTAAGACTTATATAAATATTAGAATTGGAGCAAATTAGAACTTCAAACTTATGGCTAATATTAACACTTTGTATAAGTTTAGTTGGGTAACTTTTACAAATTAAAAATTTGATTATGTAATTACAATGAAAAGGGTTGCATTTGCTTCTTAGTTTAAAATGTTACATTGTAAACATTATATATAAATTTTTTTTTTTAAGAAAAAGAAATAAAATTATAGTGAGGCAGTGGAAAGTGTATGGTCATCCATACAATCGCAATCCGTTGAGATTCCATAATTAGAGAGAGAGATGAGAGAGAGATGAGAGAGAGATGAGGGAGAGAATCATACTGTATTGAAGACCATAAACCCAAGGTCCAAATCAACGCCATCGAAGTGCACCGTTTTGGAATGGCCGCCAACATAATCTTCCTTCTCGAACAATACAACCTCCACTCCGACTTCCGCCAAAACAAACGCCGAAACCAACCCGCTAATTCCGCCTCCCACCACCGCAACCTTCATCTGCATTTCATATCCATATTTCAGACCTCCAAAAAAAACAGAGAATCATCACATTTCACATTCACATTCTAATTTGTGCTTACCAGAGATATATTTCAATTTCCGACTGTGAAGAAGAGTTGAAGAATCGCCGGAGCTACGGAACGGAACTAGTTTTCGAAAGAAGGCGATATTCTCTCTCTCTCTCTCACACACACCTCAGTCTTCACAAATCACAAAAACAAAAAGTATGGGATAAAAGGGCCACGGGGAAGGGGAACATAGCTTTCTAAATTACCATTATAACCCCATCTTAAATTTAACTTAAACCGAACACAAATTTAATACTATATCTAACACATTTTCTTTCATGTGTCCCATACCTCACGTGGATTATTGAATCTTTGATATAGAAACGTTACTACTCAGTTTTATTGAGTTATGTTCAAATTGACCTCTCCTAAAGTTTTTGCTTTGAAAAAGATGAACATTCAATCTTTTATTTTCATAATTGTTGTACTTTAAAAATATCGATGGTATTTAATACACTATTTCTCCTAAATACTTAACACGTAACACCATAGCATTAAATTTACATCAACATGTCAAATATATTATTTTCATATTTTCATAAGTTTGAGATGATGAGAAAAGATAATCAAATCTTTAGTTTAGAGGTTGATAGCATAAACACCGTGCCAAATTGTAAGGATTGTGTTGACATTTCAAGCATAGTTAGGCAACTTGATCCAGATATTTTGTTACTTTCTTAAACATTTTTATTTTGGTCATATATAATATATATATTATTAGAATAAGAAATATATATGCATTAAAATAATTGAACATATATTGTATTTGAATGTGTAGTTGTGTGGACAGTTTCTATGTTCACGTGTCTCTGTTGCATCCTTTTATAATTTTCTTATTTCTTTACTGTGGGAGATCACGTTTGGCCATACAACATCAAATAAACTAATCAAAATATTAACTATTTAGATTTTTGTTTTTGAAAATTGTGCTTATATTCCACATTTATCTAATTTTTTTTTTATTCTATCCCTAGTTTAAAAAACTAAGTTAAAATTTAAAAATATTTTTAAAAAGAAGTTTTTGTTTTCTAAATTTAACTGAAATTTTAAATTATTATATTGAAAAACATGCAAGTCAAGATACGACGTTGACACAATAAAATAGTTACCAAATTAAGATTTTACAATTAAATTTAAAAACATCACAAAGGTTATTAATTATTAACAAATATTTATCATTATTATTATTAAGTTTGGTTATTCTTTGATAAAAGTATAGAAATTTTGTTAAAATGTAAACCTCAAGCCTGTTGATTGTGTTGCTTGGAATTATATTCAATTTAACAAAAAAGTATTGAAAGTTTGAGAGAATTAAGAGAATAAAGTTTGGATTGATTATTATAATTATTAATAATTCAAAATTAATTATTTAATTTTAATTTAACTTTGATGTTGTGACTTGAAAAGATCTTGATTTTTTCAATTAATTTTTTTTTAAAAAAAACCCTAATTTGAAATTGTATTATAGTGAAGTTGCTCACTGGTTAACTAAAGCCCAAATGGAAAGAAGAAGTTAAAACCATTTTGGGTATGTTTTCTCCAATTATGAAACCCTTGCAAAAATAGGAAGGGTATTTTAGGAAAAAGTCTTTAACTAAAATACCCTAAAATGATATACCATATTATAAGATTAATTCAAATTTTCCAAAATTTTTAGAAATATCCTAAATTGACTAATAATTTACACAAATATAAGGCTCAAATGACCAATTTACTCATCTTTATTATTAATAATATATTAAAAAAATAGAAAAAAGAAAAAGGAAAGTGGGCCATGAGTAATATTTGCATTTATTAGATATCTTATGTAAATATGATAACCGATTAATTCTATTATGGTAATATTATAATAAAAAATTTCCTTAGTTATTTTTATTTTGATGATTTTGTTCAAAAAAAATCTTCTCTCTCACTTTTCAATCTCTCTCCATCCATTCTTTCTTTCATTTTGCATTGTTTTTCATATATTCTATCTAATTATAGTATATATTGAATAATAATACGGTGTATATTTTATAAATGTAAGACTATCAATTTGTTTATAGAAGGTGAACCGACAAAGAGAGAAATCAGGGACGTGGGTTATTGCAGTTTAGAAAATTAAAAAAAAGGTAAAAGTTTCCTTCTTCGAATACGTTGAATATTGATTCCATTTTTTTTTTCACAAAAGACGCCGAATAATAGAAGATTGGGAGAAGTATAAGTGGTGAAGAAGAAGAACATCGACGGTCGACTGGTACAGTGATCTTTCAAAGAAGAAAAATTGGCAAAAATTTAAGATTAGTAATAATTTATATTTCGTATTCGAAATACATTAGGGTATATTGAGTATATTGAAGATAACATCATCTATGTATTATTGAATATATGAAGTAGTATATATGTAACAAATCATAGAAAATATATATGTATTATGCAGTAGTATATATGTACGAATAAAAAAAACACTGATCAGATATATAATCTGTGTATACAATGGTATATAAATGCAGTAAGAAAAAAAAAATCTATGTATGTATTATTGAATATATGCAGTAGTATATATGTAACAAATCACAAAACATAAATGAATTATTTAGTAGCATATATGTAAGAAATAAAAAAAAAATATTGAATGAATGTATAATTTGTGTATATATTGGTATATATACGCAATAAGAAAAAACCACAGAACATGAAAAAGAATATAGATGTATTATTGAATATATGCAGAAGTATATATGTGACCAATCACAACACATAAATTTATTGACGAACCATTTAATAAAAATTCTATGTCGAGCATGACATGAAGATGAACGGAATAATAAAAAATTAAACAAAATAGAAGGAACATGACCGAAATATATGCTACGAAATGAAAGAACAAATTTTTTAAGAAAAAAATATATGCTACGAAACGGAAGAAGAAAGAATATACGAAACAAAAAATGAAAGAAAAAAAAGACTAACGGTATATTCTATAGCAAATCGAAAGGGAAGAAGAAGACAATTTTTTGAAATACAAATCGAAGAAGAAAGCCGACGTCAAAATTGATGATAGTGAGATTTTTTTTTTTTGTTTGGGCATGAAATTGAAAATAATTATTTTATAATAATTTAAAATAATTTTACCATATAAGTTAATAATTTATACCATATTTAAATTATTGCAAAGGTAATAAATATTCTATTAATAAATACAAATATATATGTATTAAAATTAAGAAAGTTATCATTTACATAGTAAATTGATACAATCCCAAATGTTCAGGGTTTAAATTGATATTTTTTCTTAAAATAAGTATCATTGTTGGGGTGGTATTCTGAAATCGAGTTAAAAGAGTCAAAGAAGAGTATGTAGAAAAAGATTGAAGGAATGAGTCTCGAAATAAACTGGGCTTGGTCGACCTTTACCTAAAGAAGATCTACACACAATTTGTCCAATATAAGATAAAGGAAGAGAAATAATGAATGAAAAGAGGCTTAAGGAAAAAAAAGGTAATGAAACTTTAAGCCAAAATAGCCCGATTTGTTGGCTGCGAGATCGACCTTCTCTATTCAATGATTGGAGTATGCTATGGCCTATTCGGGCCGTGGAAAGATGATGGTATGAGTTAAAAGCCTAAACCAACCTTCCCCGACCTTCTCTATTTGGCACATCCCATTTAACTTGAGAGATAACCTATCTTATCTAAGATTAGGAAACTCATACCCTAATCTTAGTTGGACAAAGATAAACCACATATATATCAAATTCTCTATAAAATACACCATTATGGTTTCATATGAGGTAACTCAGACTTCTTCAGTGTTCTTTCTTTTGTAGATCATTACTTCCTCAAATTACAAATTCAACTATTGGTGTCACCTTAGAGTCATGTATACTTTTACTTGGCCAAAATTTGCATCAACAACTACAACCACATATATATGAAATTTCTTTTTGTTATATAGTAATTCTTATTATTTTTAGCACGATATTCAAAGTTAAATTTAATTTAATATTTACTTTATAAAAAAATCTTAAATCATAATAATATTATTTTACTGAGGAAAATAGCATATAAAAATATAAATGGTATTAATTTTAAAAAATTAACCAGTTTAAGTTATATGAAGTTATTTATCATAAAAATATTCTCAAATATCTTCAAAAGTATTTTTACAAAATAATTATAATAATCTAAAGATATTGAACTACATTCTCAAAAAGTCTCAAATGGAATTTAAATGTTGACTTAAATTTATAAAAGCTTGGAAGAAAAGAGTTTCCCATTGGGTATGTTGAGAAACTTGGAAGAAAAATCAAACAGTTAATTAGTGAGGGAATTGAATAGAAAAATGAGAGTGTGGAGGGAATATTTGTGCTTATGAAAAATACCCTCATGGACATGGAAGTTAACAGAAGAGGAGGAAGGGCAAGAGAGATGGTGAAAAAAATAAATTAATATCTAGAACAAACTTTTTGTCTTAGCAACGTTGCACACAACGTAGTGAGGCTCCACGACGATGTTAAGACAATGGCTAATTTGCTACATCTTTGGCATTTCGCTCGAGTTGATGCAATTTTGCTCTAATCTCGCTTGTTTAAGCTCAATTTCGTCATTATCTTTCGAATCTACGCTTAATATGTTTAAAGTCTACAAAATAGCCAAATAAAGATATAAATTCACAGCTGAATTAAACATGATTAGATAACACATTTTTTGAGCTATCATTAAGTAGTTGATATTGTAGTACTTATTTGCAATACTCGAATACTACAGTGACTCACTTAGAACTCAACTCACTGATCACCTAGACTCCCCCTAAATGTGGGACTCTCTCTCAAATGTACTTAGACTCTCCTTAAGTGTGAGATTCCATCACCTTCCACGTGTTTAGGCTCCCCTAAAGAGTTGATAATATTGGTGGTATACACTTCGACTTCCGACAATTAGAGATGTTCACGGGGCGGGGACGGGGAAGGACGCGGATGCCACACCCCATCCCCTCCCCCACCCCCATTCCCCATCCCCACAGGGAACGAGGTGGGGATTCCCAATGAGGATTTTGCGGGGGTCGGGTTTCCCACGGAAAAATATTTACCCTTTTTTTTTTTTACTTTTTTGTTTTTAAATAATAAGTGTTATATAAAACATATGCATTTATATATGTGTTCTATGTTTATATATATATAAACATTAGGTAAACATATATATGTATGTATACATAATTTTTTTACTCGGGGTGGGGTCGGGGTCGGGGAATGCATTTCTCATCTCCGCCCCAAAATGTCAACGGGAAAAAAAATTAATTCCCACTCCCTCCCCATTCTCCGTGTGTTCAAAGATTCCCCACCTCGTTTGGAGTGGGTTCCCGTAGGGCCCTGATCTCGCGGGTTAAATGGACATCTCTACAGACAATGTGTGTGAGACTCATCTCAACATTGTTATCTTTCCTTCATGTCAATGAACTTCCTTCACTAATGAATCTTAGGATCCCTTAAGATAGAGAACCCCTTCCCTACCGCTGAGTCTTAGGCTCCCCTAAAAATGAGAATTCCTTTTTAGGTGCATAATGGCTTACGCTCCCCCTACCATGATAATATTCAACATGTTGCAGCCAATGGATGAAAATTTTGCACAACAAATATAGTGGACAAAGAACAGGAACACAAAGGAATAGTTCAATCGTAGTACAAAAAACTGTTGGGACAAAACCTACAAATTCTATAGTAGAAATAAGTAGAAAAATTAGAGAAATCAATAAAAGCTAAAAACACAAGAATTTAAATGGAAAACTCCCAGGCTTGAGAAAAACCATGAACAAGAAAGAAATCTACTGTATGAAAAATTGCTACAATCACAAAAAATAAATTTCTCTCTCTTGATCCCAATTACAAGAACACTCTCTCAAAGCTTTTGGTCACTCTCACCTTTTCTCCCACTTTCTAACTAGAGAATACAAAAGAAATTTAATTAGAGTCAACACCATAAATCTTAAAGTGCTTCTTACTAATACAATTGAAAACTAAAAGCATAGGCTCCTTTTGTAGCCTATGACTTTCATAAATCTTTTTGATGTAGGAAAAAACTCATAACTTTTCTAAACCTTCTTAATGTTGTACAACTACACTTTTAATATTTTGCTAAAAAATAAAACGACGTCTTGCATGATAAACAAATGTGACAACCCTAAATGATCATCATAATACTCCTTAAATAATCAAGGCAAAGAAAAGAAACAAAATTTCCAATTTCGAATAGAAAGACTGCACTTCAAAAGAGGAAAGTATTAAACAAAACAGTACAACCGAATATTTCCAGATAATAGAAAATATTCTACAGGAAAATACTCTCTTATGACTAAAACATATGTTAAGACTTCAAGTGTGACAACTGCATAAATATATCAATAGCTAGAGAAAAATACAAAGCCAACTAATCAAATCTCCAACAAAATTTATCATCAATGTTGATGAAAGGTGAGTTCCCAATTTCAACATTGAAACCTATTACATTGGTTCTTCATATGGAAAAATGGCCTTATCTTCTCATGTGGTAAATTGTTGAGATTGACATACGTGTTTATGAATTGCAGGTTGGACTCAATTTGTTTAGATGTTATCAACCAGACATGGAACCCTAGACTTAGTAGTCTTTTTTATTAAATTGTGTCATGTACATACAACTTTATTCACAAAATGGAAAGTAGTAAACCAAAGAAGAAAATATACAGTAGTGAACCAATTAACAAAAGATGTCTTAGAGAAGAATTATTTGACAGTACCAAAGACAAGAACGAGAATCTGTAGAGTGAAAGATATATTGAATCTCTAACGTCGAGGTTGATAGTACATGCTTGTTGAGGTACAATAAATATAATTCCTTAATAGTGGAGAAGATGACACCTCAATCCTTGGCAAATTTAATAAGCTGAGGGTAATCCTTGGTATGGATTGTTGAATACTGCTACATTACCAGGCCTTGAATACACAATCTGCCATCATATTCAAATATAACGACTTTTTGCTTAATGCAAATCATGTATGGAATCTTTATGGATTTCAATAATTTCATGAGTTTAGCCAATCAAACCTAGAGTAAAAAGATGAATATTGTAGACATATATAAGGAACATGCATGATTTGATGTACATACCTGATAATTGTTAAGGGTGCGAGATTTAAAACCAGCAGCACAATAATCAAAATAATATTCCCAAGTCCGTATGAAACTTTCATCGAAACCAAGTTGAAGAATTTTGCTGAAATGAAAATTTTGATTACTTCCTTTGAACATGAACTTCCATTTTAACAACATTACCAAATCCCCTAAATAAAAAATTAATTTTACCTCTTATTCTCTAAGAAATCCTTTCTCCAATACCTCAAAGTTTGATGGTAATGAATCCCAATGTTTTCCAAATGTTCCATACTGCAGTGGAAGTAATGTTCTTTATGCCAAGGAAAGAAATCACCATGAAACTTCTAATAACTCATAAAAGCTTTACTTACCAAAACCTTGATGCATTAGTCATGGCTGTTGTTACTCTACTTAAGCATGGTAAGCATCCTCCTGGAAATATATATTCTTTTATGAATTCCGAACTTAGTCGGTATGCATCGTAACGTGCATCGGGCATTGCAGTGAACTAATAAAGAATCAAATTTAGTGTAAGGACCAAAGACATCAATGTTAGAGTTAGTAGAACAATCAAAAGCTTCCTTCCAACCTGTTGAACAAAAAGGCCATCTTCTGCTAATACTGATTCACATGTACCAAAAAAGTCTTCCATGAATTCATGGCCTACAGCTTCTATCATCTCACTGAAATACAAAAAGAGACTCTGAATGATCATATCATTGATTCATTCATATGACAGATTATTTCTCTTTCATATGATCAAACTCACCATGATATAATCCTGTCGTATTTTTTTGTACTAGGCACGTTTCGATAGTCGCAAAGAAGAAGATTAATGCGATCCTAGATACAAAGTAAAAAAGTAGATATAAACAATACTTCCATTAGTAGGAAGAAAAAAAAATCAATGAGGTTAATTTGTACCTGAAGGTTGGCATCTTTAACTCTTTTCTCAGCATATTTTAGTTGTTGCTCAGATAATGTAATACCGGTATAACGACATCCAGTTTGCTTGACGATTTCGATAGCTAAGCTACCCCAACCACATCCGATTTCCAATACATGGTGGCTTTTGTCGATTCTTGCCTATGAATTAAGATATAAACAAAATTGAATGGTTAATGAGAGAATGAAAAACAGTTCAAGTTCTTATCCGCAGTTCGAATGGTAGTCGAAAGAACCACCTTTTTAATGAGCAGTGACATTTTTCTCATTTGTGCAACCTTCAAATCTTCATTCTCACTCTACATTAACAAGAAGATAATAACAAAATTAAGTCAAACTAATTGTAATACTACTGACAATGAATCATATGAAAAAGTGGAGAGAAGATGGTTTTATAAACAAACCTTAAATATGGCACATGAGTATTGCATTGTATCATCCATAAAAAGAGAAAAAAGTTCATTGCTCTGTAATGAACACAAAGGAGAGCCATATTTCTTTCAGTCAGAAAAAGGATTCATAGTAACAAGCAAATTTTAACTTCTTTTTGTATGTTAATAAATTTAAAATGACTAACGAACAAAAAAAACTTGATTGGCCATATAACAGATAAAGTCATTCCATAAATGAATTTTCTTAACTAGCTTTCTTAAAAGGAAAAAAGTAAGAGATGCAAAACGACGAATCAGAAACTATTGGATACCAGGTCATAATGACGAGAGATGTTCCTACGAGCTTGAGTAAGAGTGTTTCTCCTTGAAGTATGCTGAAAAAAGTACTTTGCAGATGCAATACAAGAAGTAAATAATGGAGGTGTCCACCATCCCCTGAAAAATGTAAGTGAAAGCTTAGTTTAAAAAATAAAAAAAGAATGATAATCATATCTCCCCCATTATATATACCTTTTCTTCTTTAGTTTTGCAATGGAAAAATTTGTTTCTCTGCAAGCAATAATAATCTGCAAAAAAAATCAGAATAACAAAGTCTAGGCAAATTAGTGTGATGATAAAATATTTTGAGTTGAAATATAGATAAGCTTACCATGAAAAAATTTAGAAGACCTTCATCTTTATCAACAAAAGAAAAGTCTCCATTGATATATGCATCTGCAAGCCCTATATCAGCTCGTGTTGTAATCTGCCCAAATGAATTCGTAGGACTTTTAAACTAAAGACGAGTACGTCATGGAGAATAGGCTCCAATATGTCAAAGAAATCATCGTTTGATGACTACTCAAGTTTAATTCTTCTTTGAAAGAAACTTTTTTCTCAAATCAATTCAAATAGGACCTTCAAAGTACAATTTAAATATATGTCAAGCAGATGTTAGAGTAACAAACCTTCCAATAAAATTGGGGGTTGTGAACTTTTAAAGCAACCTTTAAAAGACATTTTTTATCTGTTCCCTCAAAGGTAAATATCGTGCCCCCTTCTTCCATTAAACTGTGTTAATACAATTGGAAAAGGAAAAAGAACATGCCAGTTCTGTCTTTTGTCAAAGAAACAATAATGTCATTCTATATTAACATGTAAATAGAAAGTTTGAGTCACTTGGATTCAATATTCACAAAACATATCAATTGATATTACTAGAAACAAAAGAATCAATATAAGAAATGTATAATTGTAGTAGTATACAAGCTTACGTTAACGATCCTGAAGTTATAAATTGCCTGAGAAATCTAGTGACGAATAGGCGTGCCCCGGTATCTGCTAATGAAGGTACCATGTGTTTTGGGTTGCTTAAAAGAGTGAAACTATTTCCCAACATATTTTGTGCTGCTATTATACCACCCTGCAAATACTTAGAATTACTTTGTAAATCGATTGAATTGCTCAAATTTGAAAATAACAATGTAATATTGATAGTCATTACCTTTAACCCATCCTCATGGAAGCCATAACCTAAAGACATTAAAACATGTCATATTTTACGATTAAGGATGAATGTTGTGACATTTGAGGCTTTAGAGCAGTTATTAACATTCCTGCTAAATCCTTTTCCTTCAGAATATCAAAACACCGTATATTTGATTTAGATGTATTCTCTAAAAAATGTTAGATTTACCATTTTATATGATAAATCAGTGTTAACATGACAATATTTTGTTGACATTCTTTAATGAAATATTAAATAAATAACCTTTCTAAGCATAGAATGCAGTAGCCTTAAATACCTTGATATGCTCCACAAAACCAAATTGTTCTTTTCCCTTGAATACTATGAAGCTCATTTGAAGCTTTTGATGCAGCAACAGATGGAATTGGATGACCAGTTGACCACTTGAGCAAGATATTCGTTGGCTCTTTATCTGGATTAAGAGTCACAAGAAAAGGAGGACCAGTTTCACCAATATTCTGCATTTTCACAATTAAAAGGACATATCGATCAAAGCCACATATATAACTTCAAATAGGAAACTGGTTATTTCCATGATTAACAGCAAGTTTGCTTTATTTAAGTACTTTCCATCTGCAATGTTTTCACCATTTTCCTTGTCAGCTAGAAATTTTCGGTTCCAAAGAGTTGAAGTTAGAGGGTGTTGGAATGCCCTGAAACCTAAATTGTATTTGTACTCATGTTATTTACGTTATGTTTCGATTTCGGTCCAAAGGTTTAAAGACATGTGCTATATAAACTCTCTAACTCTATTAACAATTCTAAATTTGTAATTTGATATTCTTTCTCTAATAATAAACTACTCTCTCTATCCTTTTGTGGACGTAAATAACACACAATTAGTAAATCACGTAAATTTATGTGTCGATTCTCTTCCATTTACGTTTTTCTGTTTTTCTCGACGAGGAATAGTTTGAGGGAATTATAGTCAAACAGATCCTCCTTTTCTTGTTAATACATTTTGAGAGAGGACACACATCTCATCTATAAGAAACGCAGTATTGGGCAATTATGCACCCAATCATTCTAGCATGGGCTTCAACTAGGCTGCTTGAAGTTGAACAAGTATTACAACCACGTCCAAAGTTACTTTGCTTCAACGAGTTTTTCGTGGTTCGAGCACTTGTTCAACTTCATCGTTGCACCTGATTTCCCTTACTATAGACTATATGACGCTTTATTATGCCTACCCTACACAACAAATAAGTCTCAAAATTTCATTTGTTGGAAGTACATATTCTGTTGCATCCTTCAAATAGCTCCAAGGTTTCTTTGATTTTATAGCCCTGTTTTCTCCGAAGTTCTGTGGTTGCTAAAGATTGATAAAGTATCAAAGTAGAAGTATGAAACTAACCTGAAGTACATTGAGCCAATATGTCAAACATACTTTCTTATCTGTATTTCCGAGAAAGTTCCAAGCACTCCATGCTGCTGGGTTTTGGGGCATTAAACTTTTGTCGCGATGTAGAAAAATATCACTGTCAATACAAAGCAAAATGGTATTTTGAGTAGTTTCTAAACCCTCCAATTTTTTTCAAAATAATTTTTTAAACTAAACACTTGAAAATGTATTCTAAACGCGCACACTAATTTTAGGGTAGCAGTTCATAATCTTTAAATACAAGTCTGTGGATGGAGATGAAATAATAATGTACCTATAAGCATATTGGAAAGCACCAAGTACTCTGAGTTCATCTGATGTCGCTTCATTTCCTAATATTCTCAAAGTATCAGGGGCATGAGTTGCGATTATACATGCATCAAACATTTCTTGTAAACCATCTCCATAGCTTACTTTACATCCTGATCATAAATATTAATGTTAAAATACATTGTCAATGATTCGATAAATGAAGAACTAAATAAAACATCTTATATAGCTATTTAATTATTCACCTTTATCCAATGTTGATATAGAATTAACTTCACACGAAGTTCTTATCTGACACCCTTGACTCTCTAATACTTCTTGGACCTGATTTAGGGAAAATATTCAATTGGTTCCTCAAATGCAAAAAGATTTCAGTTCTTTCAAATATGGTGCATTTGGATTGACTTTCTTAGTATTTATAAACACATGATACTTTTTTTTTTGCATTTATGAACATTTTTCTAAACACTTAGAAAGTCAATCCGAACATTTACGCTAGTATAAAGGATTAGATCACCTTCTTCACATAAGAGTGAGAACGTCCTTTGACAGTAAGCCATTGTGGACGACCAACCAACTGTAGAGAACAATAATCCAAATGAAGAAAGAAAGATAAATGGTAACAAGAAACAATGAAGAAAAGACCGAACCTGAAGTAGATGATGATTTCGACAGAACGAAAGGACTGAGAAAGCTGAAAAGCTGAGAACTTTCTCTGAAGAACAAGACCAAATTGAACCACACATTGGAACCTTGTAAGAAAAAAAGATCAGTATTCAGTCTATGAAATTGACACAAAAGAAACTCGAGAATTGTATAGCAATTGGCTCACAAGATAAGCGTTTTGAAACAATTCGGAGTATCCCTTTGAGTTGATAAACTGTCCTAAGGTCTCATTTCGATCGACATCTGAATTATTCTCTAAAACATCAAGATAACTGTACAGATAACAACCAATATTAGGTATCATCAATTTGAAAGGCTTTTATTTCCAAATCATGCATGAAAGTAATAGTGATAGAACGTACTTGATAACATCATCCTTGAATTTGACTATTTCTCGAATCATTTGCCAAAAGTATGGATTAAGAAGGTTTTTTTTTTGTGCAAATAAACTTGAAAGACCATTTCGACTGCCCCATTCACAACCTCGTCCATTGTCTAAGCTAACTGAGAAAGACATATCTGATGTTTCCATTTCAACTCCCAAGTTCTCAAAAAACTCCATCATGTTTGGATATGTTACCTATTCAAATCCAAAGGAATATTCATAATCATTCACAAAAACATTATATGAAATGAATGAATATAAAAATCAACATGCCAAGATATAAATCAAAGGAAGCGATATTCAATATTTAAAGATTATTCAAGTAGAACTTTGTTAAATGCAAGGTTGGGACATTTGAGTACATTGTAATAAGTAGGATAATTGCATTACGTAACACTTACAAGACTAATAATTTAATGTATAACAAAAATTTTAATTACTTAACAATATAGCAAAGCTTACGGATGACGGACTCTATCATTAATATACTCCTACTAATGATCAACTAAATTACTGATAGACTCTTGTATATCAAGAGATATGGTCTAATTATTGATAGACTCTAAAATTTAATATAAATTTTGCTATGAATACTTTGGGTTTGATTGCTATCTTTGCAACTCTACCTTAATAATAAAATTATTTAGCCCAAAACCCTTTTGAGTTTTGATGGTACCTAATTCACTTTTAAAACCATAGAACTTGACACTAACATGATGGTAGGAAAATATGAACAAATCACTTGTTAATTAAATCAATTTTGGTAAAATCACTTGTTAATTAAATCAATTTTGGTAAAATCACTATTTCTAAAAAAAAACACTCTCAATGATGTGAAAATCATTTTTGATCCAAGAAATTTCACACAAGTAATGAAGTCTTATAGAAGTGTGAAAACAATAAATCTAAAATCATGTTTGTTAAAATCACTTAGCATTTGAATTATAGTTTAAATATAGCAACCACACTAATCAATATTATAAATATTGTAGCAGAATGCAAAAAAAGTTTGTAAATATAGAAATTTTTTAGATCCAACTGTTTTCGGTAGATTTCTATACGATATAGTTTAGGAATTTTTAAAAAATATAAAAAACTCGTAAAATATTTACACCGTATAGAACATTTTCTAAAATGAAAAAAGCCTACAGGCCCACAATTAAAAATACAAAAAATGCTCAAATCAACACGCGATTAATTACCAACTCATGCACGTAATATATTTGGTACATGATCGTGTACCAATGGCCACTCACGTACGTAATATATTTATATATTTGGTACATGATCTTATACCAAGATTCATTTAGATTTGGTACACAATCGTGTGGCCAAATCAAAACGATCGTGTACCAATATTCGAACGATAAAAAAAATCGTGTGCCAAATAAATATTTTATATTTGAAAATCTAAGTGATCGTGTACATATATCCCAATGTTCAAGATCATCTAATAAGATATTTTATATTTGGTACACCATCTTGAACAAAAGAAATAATACAAGATTTATGATTGATTGAAAATAAAACAAAAATAATGATTTCAAAAAAATATAAAAGAAAAACGCAGAAGAAGAGAAGAAAGGAGATGAAACGGAAAAGAAAAATTGCAGAAGAATAAAGAAGATGAAAAGGAAGCACAAACCAAAAATATTTAAAAAAATGACTGATTTTATACACTTTTTGATTTTGTTACGCAGATCGTAAATATTTTAGTGTTTTATTATATTTATGAAAATTAGGTTTATCACTGATTAGGGATATAGTTTTTGCTATATATACCTTTTCTTTAAAAGTGTTGTTGTACTATTAATTATTATTAGTAAAAATAGAATTACTACACATGTTACTCAAAGCGATTTACCTAATTAATCTTGTAAAAGTGTGATAATTAATGTTAATATTTTTTACAAACCACTTAAGTTTAATCGAAACTATTTTATTATGTTCAATTGTAGTTTTAGATTCATCAAATTACAAAAACAAAACAATATATATATATATATATATATATATATTGCATTTGAGAATGAAAAAAAAAAATAGACATGGAGAAATATATATAGAGAAATAAAGTTTGAGAGAGAAAATAGAGAGCCGGACAAAATTGTCCAACAGCAAAAATGGGACACATACAAAAAAATAAAGTTAGACAGAGATAGATACTAATAGAATTTGAAAATTTGCTATGTTAATTTTAATTCATTTTGTCATCTTGAACAATGAAACTAACCTCGGAAAAAAAATTCAAGAGAAAATAGGTAAAAAAAATTACAAGAGAAAAATGAAAAAATATTATAGAGAATAACTTTAGAAGAGAGAAAAAAATTATCTAAAACTATTGAAAACATTTTTAAAAATATGATAAAATTTAAATTATATAAATGATAAACGTTGAATGTTTCTATCAGTATCTATCAATCAATGTCACTATATTTTGTAAAGGTAAATAGAAGTTTTATTTATTTATTGAAAAGTCATATCATCAAATATCTCAAAACAAGGTAGTAACTCATTTATATTATAAAAAATGTAAATTTCCTAAACTTTTTTAATATAAATTTTTCAATAAAGCCAATTAACACATTAGTCCATTGACATTCATTTTTTTATAGGTAAAATCAAGGAGAAAGTTAGATTGAAAAATATTATAAATGACAAAACGTTGAAAAATATTAACAAAATTTTATAATATAACATTAATATCTGTCTATTATGAATAGATGTTGAGTATTTTGGTTGATTTGGTTTTCTTAAATAAATTTTACTCTATTTTTTTTTATTAAAAAGAAAAACTATACATGTTTGATAATTAATTATTTTTTTCTATTTTTTAAAACAAAATGTTTTTTCTTTAAGTATTATTTTTTCATTCTTCAAAAAACTAAAGAGTGAATTAGTTACCAAAATTAATTTTATGAAAAACATGAAACAAATGGATTACTAACAAAGACAATTAATTATTGAAATTATATACATAACACACACATATATACTTTTGGTATGGATTTCATACAAAATCTTGTAACCTTAATCAATAAATAGAGTTAATAGGAGAAATTTTGGGATATTTTTTAGAAAAAATGAAAAACTATTTACTTTCTATACAACAAAACCATTAAATGAAATATAAATATTTTATCAAATATTATGTTTTTGAGGATATTTTTTCAAAATAAAAACTTTCCAAAACTTTGTGTTTTGTTTGAAAAAATTCACATTTCATTTCAACATATTCCTTTGTTAATTATCTTCGTGATTTTCTGTGTCATACCACTTCCACTCTATCCTCAACATTCCAAAATTGACCAAACAACACTGTATCACCAAAACCAACGAAAATTGATAGGTCCTTTTTGAGAGAATTGACACTGACCCATGAAACAACAACCCTATCCCAACAAATATATAAGAATTTAACAATAGAACAACTAAAACAACAAATGTACAAGAATATGTTAATTATTTGATAAGTATTTTGTTTGTTGGGTTCTGATACTTAGCCTCCAAAAACATAAATAAATAGAAGAGAGAGAGAGATGGAAATGAAGGGCAGTACTTGATTGAAGACCATAAATCCAAGATCCAAATCAAAGCCATGGAAGTGAACCGTTTTTGAATGGCCCCCAACGTAATCTTCTTTCTCCAACAACACAACTTCCGCTCCGGCTTTAGTAAGAACATACGCCGAAGCCAACCCGCTAATTCCCCCTCCCACCACCGCAACCTTCATCTTCCTTTTTCTTTCTCTTTGATTATGAGTTTCACTGCTCCAAGGTAATCCGACTCCGCAATCAAATTAGGGTAAGGGAAGGTAGATGCAAAGTGTATTATTTAATGGCTACTATTGGGGTGATCACATGTTTAGATTGAGTATATTTATATAATACTATCATTATGTATGTATATTTTATAAGGTTTGTGCCTCCCAAGTCCCATATGATTGAGGTGTTCAAATGAACTCCTAACCCAAATCAGATGGTAAGCACTAGGTTGAGTTCGATCTAATTTCAAGTTTGGGTTAAATTTTTTAATGTTTTTTTTTTTTATTTTTATATTTAACGTTTGAGTTTTATAAAGTTCTTAGTTAATAAAAGAATTTACTAAAAGAGAAAAGAAAAGAAAATATCGTTGTCACAATCTATCGATCAGTATACAAGTAATTAAAATCAAGTCAACTAACTCAAATTTTTTGTTCAAAAAATCATCCAACTCAAACTAAACTTATTTACACTCCAACCAAATGCATTTTATCTCCGCACATTCATATCATATAAAAATTAAAATTAAAATATTTAAGAAATGATATATTTTTTAGTGACAAGCTAACGTAAAACGTACAAATATGAGTATATAAGCTCATATAAGATACAATTGAACAAAATTTGTGAGAAAAGTCGATAGTAATCTAATATTTTTTTAATTGATTTTTTAAAAATATTTGTTAATTTCATAAAAAAAAAACTCTATGTCATAGGAGCTCACAAAATAGTTCAATAAAAAACTGCCTAACAAAAGTGAATA
The DNA here is from genome assembly GCA_025688845.1 of Cucumis hystrix. Classification (NCBI taxonomy): domain Eukaryota; kingdom Viridiplantae; phylum Streptophyta; class Magnoliopsida; order Cucurbitales; family Cucurbitaceae; genus Cucumis; species Cucumis hystrix. Next base: position 2,928,482 of record CM046887.1, read on the forward strand.
AGGCATATAGAAAGAGACATTTCAACTTCCCTGTTATTATATTTTTATTGGAAATTATTATTATTTAGTTTCATTTATAAATTGTTGTTTCGCTGTTTGTGAAGTTTAGGAAAGAAAAAACATTTGCAAAAGAATACTATTCATTTGCATTTTAAGAAGAGATGAAAATGATCCCATAATGAAAGGCTTTGTTTCGTTTTGTTTTTATTTTCTTTATTCAATTCTGTCTTTTTCAAATAAAGATGGAATTCAAGTTTTTCTTCTATTTGTTTTTTTTAATACCACTTTAGAGATTCTTTTTAATCTTCTATGTTTTTTTTAACTTTCTTTTCCTACCACAATTGAAGTATAAAAAGAATTCAAACCACAAACTTACCGGTACACTCCAATAGTCATTGAGCTAAGTTCTTATAAACATTTTTATTTTAATTATATATATAACAAACACGTACATTTTTTACAGTTCTAATTATTTTTTTAATTGTAATTTTTTAGCATATAATAAATAATATTATATAATTTATATCTACTGTAAAGTCACACAAAAATACATCGATTATAGTTTTTCTATTTTCTCTAAACTTTGGATCTCATCTAATTATTCTTTTCAAGAATATAAATGCAAGTATTTATTTTGTTTTTTCTTTTACATGTGCATGTTGCAAAAACACGGGAAGAATGGATGAACTTGTTCGGTTGTGTATAATAAAATAACAACATTATTTTACACATTTTCAAAGAAAAAAAACATTTGTTGTTTCATCAATTGTGTCAACAGTATTCTCTTCAGGAGTTTTTTTCAAAGAAATCTGTCACATTCAAATTAGTTTGGTTGGATAGATCAAATATATCATTATTTTGATAGACACAATTGACTTCTACATTTTTTTATTTTTGTTTTCTAAGGAGGCTTGATATAGATCAACTAAGTGTTTCGATGTACAAAAAACATGTGACCAATGTCTAGTCATATCACATCGATAACATATTTCTTCATTCCTTTTTGAGTTCTTATTTTGTAAGTTTCACTTTATGATAATTGTTTTGTGTGATTTTATTGAAATTTGGATTATAAGAATGATCGCCATAAAAATAATAATTATTTCTTTCTTTGCCACAGTCTCTACCTCGACCACGACCCCGAACCAACCCTGTCCATGATTAAAGTTCACAACATTCGATTTAGGAAATGGTTTTGTTCTAGTTGGTCGGGATATTTCGTGGTTTTTCATCAACTCGTTATTTTGTTTGACAACAAGAAAACATGAGATGAGTTCATAATATTTTTAAAACAACTCTCTTGATATTGCTGTTGCAAGAGCATATTCAAAATATGAAAGTAGAAAATGTTTTCTACAACATGTCTGCATCAATAACTTTTTCTCCACATAACAACAATTTTGAACTAATTCTGAATAATTCAAAATTGTAATCACTTACTGATTTAAAATTTGGTAGCCTCAAATGTATCCAATCATAACGAGCTTAGGGAAAATGAACTAAATTTTAAATGATCATACATTTCTTTTATTTTATTCCAAAACATATGATGATAATCTTTTATTGTTAATTACTTAAATATTTCGACTTCAAATTCGCTGAATGTGATGATGAAGGAAAATCATGAATTTTGCTTTCTCTTGATTGGTCATTGCATTTCCTTATTTAATTGTATCTCTGAGATTCATGACGTCGAGATGCATCTCAACATCAATAACACATGGTAAATAATTGCTACAGTTGATGTGAAGGGCCAAACATTCTAGTTTTTGCAATATTTTCCGTGGTAACACTATCATAAAATATTATGATTTTATTAAAAATTTAATATACAACAAATATACACAAAATAACATTCATTAATTACATACAACGAGTAGAAAAAAAACCCGACATACCTTTAGAACCTACGTACCTTTGGCGGAGGAGACGACTGAAGCTCGCGCTAATAACGTGTTGTAAAAATGAGGCACAACCGAAACATGAATATTGAAAAAATATAATATTAAAATAAATAAAATATAATATATAAATAAAATAAAGAAATTAAAAAAAAAACTCACAATTTCAAATTTCTCCACCTTCTCAAAATTTAATGGATTTCTCTCCAATGTGTGTATCTTACAAACCCACCAAATTACACTATTTATTAGCGATTTGACAACCATGAGGTGAATTACATGACCACTAAGAGTGAGTATTGCTTGTTTTGAAATTGGGATTGTGATTCATGGGCTTAGAGTGGAGTATGTTCCGCACTACTGGTGAGGTCAACGCTTGTTAAAAGTTAATCCTGCGCAACCTGGTCTATTTCGCTTTCTTGTAGTTTGTTTGTTTGTATGTTTGTATAAGTCAGTCCCACTTGACCAAGTCTACAACTTGACCTAGTTGGTTAACTCCGCAGTTTTTGTGATGGTTCTTGATTCTAGACCACACAGGTTCAATAGTGATGTTACCTATGTTGGTATAATGCTTTTTGAGTTTGGATCACATGATGTATCATTGATTCAGGATCATTGCATCCAAAATGCTTTTCATGAATCTCTTCATCATGCGAATGGAAATGATCATTGCATGAAAAATGCCCCCAATCTCCTCCATCACTGACAAGTCCTCGTTGTACACGTTTTCCTATTGCTTGTCCAAGTGTAAGTGAAACAATAGGTTTTTCTTGATGAACCATAGTTGAACACAAGGAATTGATATCAAAGCTTAGTTCTGGAGTCTACTTCTCAATTAGGCGGTGTAGTAGAATAAAATAAAAAAAGATATAAAAGAATGAGAGTATAAAACTACGTCTACTTATGTACACCTAGAGCACGCTGCAAAGATAATTTAATGAGGATGGTTGAGATGGTGTGGACGTGAACTAACTTGTATTAAAGAAGAGGGTGAAGGAATGTCTAGTGCTACCAGGCGAATAAGCTATATATATGATCACCTTAATGCGATATAGCTTGATTACTAGCTTATGATTAAGATATGCTCCTCTCAAAGTCATTGAACATCACACTTGGTCTCCTGTCAGGATTCAAATGACTAAGTCCAACTAAACAAGGTATATCTAGAAGTGTTTACTTATAAAACTTATAGAGCATCGCGTTTAAGAACAACCTCTTGACGCCTATTGCCCACACTTGTTTACCTTTCGGAATACAAATGATGGAAGCTATATCGTAGAGAAGAAAACTCTTCCTTGTGTGTGTTAGCCATATCTTTGCTACTTGCCCTCTTGGGTAGTTGGCGATATACACTGGCCAAGTGATGAAAATAGCTCAACTAATGCAATAAGAATTATAAGTAAAAAAAGCTTCTTATCAAGAGTGAATCATAAACCTACACTACAAATAACACAAGGACAAATGGGTAGTAAAGAGGTGGATAGATTAAGTGTAAACATACATTGTATTAAAGAATGAAAGCCTTCGACCATTGTACAATATGAACAGATACAATGTAAAGAAATACAAAAATGGTAAAAAATAAAAGTGACATTACAAGTTAGAGGAAAAATGGGAGTGGACTCTTCTTCACTCAGCTCTCAAGCTTTCACTCTACAACTGATCGGAGAAGAGGAAGAAACACTTTACAGATGGTGGAAAGACTAATCCTTCCCATCAACTTTGTAGGGTTGCACCCACTTTTTCAGGTGAGTGGTTGGCCCAATTAGACCTCTAGTGACTGGTCCATACAGACATCTAGCCTCCTCATAGTAAGGATGAAGTTTCTTTTTATAGGCAGGTTTAGGCAGAAAATCTAGTCTTCTGATCATGTCAGTGTTGAAGTTGCTGATCTTGTCAAGTCATGTCAACTTCATCTACTTCTTTTGTCTTTTAGCGAAGCTCTTCTCACGTTTTGATATGGACTTCTCACCTAGTTTGTGAGCGAGTTCTCTACGATTCGTCAGCTTCTTCTTTGGTTGATAATCTCACGTTTAGACACTAAAAATGGGGTAAAGCAGACATATCGCTTATGTAAAGTTTATTTCTAAATATTTATCCATTTACATCATAAGCTACGCGTTTTGACACTCTTATCATGCATTATGATCCCATTATTCTACCTAAAAGGCCACATAACATGTATTTATACAAGTTATCATATATCTTTCAGACATTTGACATAAAAGTTGGATGAAAGAAAGAGTGGCACATGGCTATATTGGACACTAAACATAATGGATAATGGACATCTATTTTACTAATATTTACAAATATATATATATATATATTATAAATATTAAAATTAAAATAATTTGGACTTATCAAGGGGAGAAAAAAATCAATCATACACAGCTCATTTCCCCTAAACAATTCAATTTAGCCCAATAAAATATTCTTTTCTTTATGAAAAAAGTAAGTACCATGTCGCTGTCAAGATAATACAATAGCAATAAAATAAATAAATAAACAATTAAAAAGTGAAGAGATAAGGTAACCATTGATGCTTCTAATAGGCCAAATTTTGTTTAGTTACTATTTTGAGAAAACAATAACAATAATAATAAAAAGATTTAAATCCGTTACAAGAATCAAATCTTATAATTTTTATTATCATTTGTAAGAGCTTTTTGCGTGTTTGATAAAATAAGTTTAAAAAATTAGGTTCATAACATACAAATTTATTTTTTGTAAAAAAGAAAAAAAAACTCAACATATGATACACCTACTATATACTTGATACACCTGATACACACTTGAATACACCATTGGTACATACTTGATATACTTAACACACTCGATACATTATTAATATACACACGTGATACACATTACTAATATCTACTTTGATATACTTGATATAATTCTAATAGATATAAAATACATTTTATATACACTTGATGCATACTTGATATACCAAATATTTGGTTTTGTGATAAAAGATTTTGAATTTTTGTTAAAGGATTTGGAAAAAAAAAATATTTATTGTAAAAATATAAACCACAAGCACATACTATTATAACCCAAATTAAAACTATATCTTAAACGTAAAATATTATCACCCAACTATAATAACTTAGGATTATAAATAATTCACTCCTTGCTCCAAACACTCACTAAGAAAGTGTTGTTCCACATTTTTTTTTGGTCCTAAAGTTGTTAAATATCAACTTATTTATAAAAATGTCACATTGCTTTATTTACTCAAACGTCATTAGACATATTTACTTACAATTGCCATTAAATAAAAAATTATGCCTTTAATATTTCATCATTTTCAACATATATATACATATAAATATGTATATCAAGCATATCAAATATATATCGGGTGTATCGTGTGTATCACCTGGGTTGAACTAATATTTTGCCACATGTGTAAAATAGGAAAGGATGTAACAAGCTTGCAAATCCTTAAACTCAAATTGCCAACCACTATGATTATAATTTCCTTATTTGTGATGAATAATCCATATTTAATTCATTGATTTATAAGTTAATATTTTATAGAATTTAAGTATAAACACAATACTTAAGTCTGGAAACTTTGATTCAAATTGTGATATTTCAAAGACAATATCTTCTCATACAATCTTAATGATTACCGACTTCTTGAAATTGAATTCGAGGTACGGATCCTTGAGATTAAATCCCTACCAAATCAACATTCAACTAGGTTTACTTCAACATGAGATTTGATTTGCTTAAGATAAAGTGAAAAAAAAAAAAAGTAAAGACAATAAGGTAATGAAAAAAATAAGAAAAATCCACATTTTGCAGAATTTTTTTCGCAGAGATTCGCTCTTAAAGTTTTCTTCCTACAGACTCACTCTAACGAATTTTTTTTTACAAACTTTATCTAAAGAATTTTTGTTTCTCTAAGAAACTATCTCCATAGATTTTTTTTTAAGAAAGTTTTTCTTCTTTTTTTTTTTCAAATGACAAAGGCTCCATTTATAGATCCGAGGGTGTACCATAAATTAGAAAAAAATTAATCAAAATAAAATCAAAATTGGATATTAGGAATAAATTAAATTTTATTTTTTCCTTAAATAACATAAATGAGATATTACGAGACTTTGTAAAAAAATAAAAATGATTTCTTTTTTTCTAAAATAAGTATAAATAAGTTAAAAAAAAAATTATTTAAAAAAAAATTATTTCTTTTTTTCCTAAAATGAGTAGAAATAAGTTAACAAGATTTTATTAATTTATTTTTTTCTAAAATGAGTAGAAATAAGTTTTAATTTTTTTTTTATATCTAAAATTAAATAATTTCTTTTTTCCTAAAATGAGTAGATATGTTTAAAATAATAAAAAAATATTATAAAAAAATCTTAGTCATTATCAATTGAAAGATTTAGACAAAAAGCCTAAATTGACTATGAATTTTCACAAATGTCCTAAACTATAAATTATTTTCTTAATTAAGAATTCGTACAATTTTTGGACAATACTAACCTTATAATCATTATTAATTATATATTATATTTGTAATAATATCTAAATTATTTCCTTATTCAAAGTACTTTCAATTTATTATGATTTTCATAACTTCCTTATATAAATGTGTATCTTTATTATGGTAATAATTTGAAAATATTTTTTAATGAAGTATAAAACAAACTCTATTATAATATGGAAAATTATGGAAATTAATTATAACCGTGAACAATCTTTCATCTCCATCACAAATTTCTATCCAGTTTTCAATTGTCGTCGGCACCTCTTTATCTCCATCACGTTAACCTTCTAACCTTCTAACCTTTCATTCATAAATTTTTAATTTTCGACAATGTTTACTTCATCCTTCAACATCCTTCACATTAACCTTCCTTTATCGCGTAAACTATTCGAATTGTTTCTCTTAAACACTTAGTCCACAATTTACTTTTTATCTTGGGTACGGGTCTTACATACACCTACCTAAATTATAATTATTGAACCAAACTCATTTCGATCATCATGATTCTTTTTTTCTCAATAAAGAAAAGAAATGGAAGAGAGAGGGGGTTAGTATCTTTAACTAATACTTGGAGTGTGTGGGGATAAAATCTCTAGCAATGCTATATATATTCATAGACTTTTTGGTGCAAAATGCAACCAAACTATATCCAATAATATTAGCCAAAGTTTAATTTTTATATATATGAAAAGGAAGAAATGTCTGTAACACTTAGAAGTTTGTGAGATATAATAAAGTAATTAAGGAGTAAATTAAGAAAGTGAAGATGCTGAAGGTATTCCTTGGTATGGATTGTTGAATGTTGTAACATTACCAGCCCTTGAAAATGCAAATTAATAATTGGACCCCACGGTGCAATTATTGATTTGCATTATAAATAGCAGTGCATTCGACCCTCAATGGTATCAGAGCCTTAGTTGCTCATTTTTACTTCTCTCTCTTCTTTCTCTCTCTATGGAGTAGTCTCCCTTCTGAATCCGGGGGTGGAAGGATGGTGTTCTAAGTTCTTTTCTGGTAAGTAGTTCTTCTTATGATCTCATCTCTTCTCTAATGAATATTAAGTTTGGGTGTCTCTCCTCGTCTTAGTTTATTCAGTGGTTTGAAATATGATTATTATAAGGTTGTGTTCTTTTAATCTTGATAAAGGTGTGGTGAACCTTCAAGATCTGAACAAATCTTTTATTATTCATACTAAGACCATGCGGATATTCAAGGTTTAGAGGGTTGATTGATCGAAAAACTTAATATGATTTAGTTAAGATCTGTTGTTGTAAGAAGAAACTATTGCCTTAAAGGTTCGAAGTTCATCATCTGGAAACTGATGGATTCTCTCTCTCTCCCCCTTCTATGTTAACAAAACTTCTCTCTAAGCTCTCTCCTCACTCCCCAGCTATCATCGATACGACCTCTTCTTCTTCTTCTTCAAATACCTCTAGATCAAACGATGATCTATCCAGAGTGTTATCTTCTCATAATTCAGCCGAAGCTCATCTAGCTCAGGTTGAAAACCGTCTCAAAAATTGGTCTATCCCAAAGATCGATCCAAGCCAGGTATACAAAGTTAATACCTTCAATTTCTCTCAGCAAGATGTCATCATCGTCACTGAAGAGAACGATGCAATGAAAGATGAATTCACTGCAATCAAAGCATCGGTAGATTTCTCCCAAACAATCCCCGATGTTCGAAACGAAGGATCACTTTCTCCTACCCAATCCGATATGGAAAGGAGAACCGAACCGGTCTACAATTAAATCAATGTCATCACCAAAGACATAAGCAAAGAGGACTTCAAACGGTACGAAAAGGAGTACAGCATGTACATCGACATGTGGCTCGCAGCTCCAGAAAAGGGAAGGAAACCTTTTCTAGGAATGCCAACTTTCGTCGAGAACAGGAAGCGTGACGAACAACTGCAAAGAGAAGCACTTGTTAAGAGATACAAAGAACAGGGATACATTGCGATGATCTCTGGTTCGAATATCTACGTCACCACCAAAGGTAAAGAAATAGCTTCTAACTATCCTCCAGAAGAAGAAGCATATTTCCCTCATCCTGTTGTCCCTGCTATCAAGATGGTCTCCTCTCCGTACAAGACCATCGACGAAGACAAGGTTCAAAAGGTTGGAGTTCGCGAGATCAAGAACATCCAACATCAGCTCAACTACACCAACAAGGTGCTCTCTACTGTTTCCAAAGCAGTAGAAAGGATAGAGAATCCGGTTCCTCAGACGAAGATCAAGAACCCAGAGATTCCTCAAGCTGATCCCACTCGACCGATATTCCAGCCCAACAGCTTCAACATCGGTAAGCTCAAAAACGACGAGTCAGATTTCCTAGCAGAAATTGACAAGCGTCTTGCGGCCCTCGCCATCAACAAAGAAGCAAAAACCTCAACAAGCAAGGTTGAGAATCAGAAAGGAATCAACGTGATTACCAAGGATTCCTCTCAGGCTTCTAGTTCAAAGGTACCTCCAGTCTCCACTTCAAAGGTATTTCCAGTTGCTCAATGGGTAGACATGAAGAACCACTACCCTCAACCGTCACCACCAGATCTAGGATGGGATGACCTTCATCATGAGAAACATACCTACGACGGTATGTCTCTAGTCACTTGGAATATCGACGGATATTCTGAAGCTCAAATGATGAACACCTTTCAAGAGATGTTGCTCGCAGCCTCCGCCTACAGCGCCAGGAAGACAACTCTTGAAACTGCCCAGATTTTGATCTCAGGTTTCACCGGAAACCTAAGGAGTTGGTGGCACAATCAACTGTCGGAGCAGGAAAGATTCCACATCCTAACTGCATCAAGAACAGTTGTCAAGACAGAGAACGCTTCTGTTCCTATCCAAGTCGAAGAGCCGGATATGGTCAATCAGTTGGTCTACGCGATGACCAAGCAATTTGTTGGTAGTACTCAAATCCATTTCAATCTTGCAACAGAGTCTCTCCTCGGACTACGGTGTTACAAGATGAGTCAATACAAATGGTATAAGGACACTTTCTTAGCGCGTCTTTATACTCTTACAACCTGCGGAGCCGACATCTGGAAGCAGAAGTTCGTCGAAGGACTGCCGCATTACATTTCTCAAAAGTTCTATCAAACAGTGGCGACCAATTCAGTCACAAAGCAAGTAAACTGGCCTGAATTGACCTACGGAGACATCTCAGCCACAATTCAATCGATATGCATTAATCTCTGCACAGAGAATAAGCATACCACCAAGGTGATCAAAGACTCAGACTACAGGAAAGAGTTGGGCACCTTCTGCAAGCAGTACGGTCTTGACAAAGGACCGAAGGAAGCAAGGAAGAAAAAGAAGAAGTCTTCCTCCAAGCGTCTCTTTAGCAAAAGCAAGGCTAAAGATCCTGAGTTTCCTCGTAAGAAGAGGAAAAACTACCAGAGGTTCAGAAGCAAGCATCATTACGCTTCTAAGTCAAACGTTTGTTACAAGTGCGGCAAGAAAGGGCACTTCTCCAACCGTTGCCCGCTGAAGGACAAGATCAATGCCCTGACCATGGACGAAGAAACCAGACAGTCTCTTCTCTACGCCATCAGGTCAGATGACGAAACCTCTTCTCAAACCGAGTCTTCTTCTGACGAAGACGGTATCAATGCCCTTCTCGACGAAGGATCTTCGAGCGAAGATGCCTTCTACTCTCAAAGCGACTCAAGCGATGAAGACGGAGCGATTCCCTGCACAGGAAGGTGTGCTGGCAAGTGTTCCGGTCATATCAATGTCATCACTAAAGATCAAGAACTTCTTTTTGATCTTATTGATGAAATTCCCGAAGAGTCTTCCAAGCAAATCTGCCTCTCCAGGCTAAGGCAGAGCCTTGAGGAACAGAGTCCTCAGAAGACGATTCAAAGCCCGATCATCTATTCGTTTCAAGACATCCTGAACCGAATCAAAGGCGAGACAAAGAAGCCCATCCAAATCGAAGACCTTAACCACGAGGTAAAGGTTATCAAACTGGAAGTTGCAGACAACCGGCAACGTCTCAACCTTCTCGAAGAAGCCCTCCAAGCATTCCGAGAAGCCTCAAATCCAAGGGAAGCTCTGGGAGCCTCCTCCTCCAATCCTGAAAGACAGATTTCAGGAAATGCACTGATAATTGAAGAACCAGCTGAAGCAGGTGTCATCAACTACATCAGTAAGTCTCAATCCCAGAAATGGACAACGAAGATAGTCTTCAAGGTAAAAGACTTTCTTCTCGAAGCTGTCGCCCTCGTTGACTCAGGAGCGGATCAAACTGTCATCCAAGAAGGCCTTGTACCTTCTAAGTATTTTGAAAAGACAAAGGAGTCCTTGCACGGAGCCAACGGAGGACCTCTCAACATTCAATTCAAGCTGTCAAAGGTACACATCTGCAAGGGCAATGTGTGTCTCATCAACACGTTCATTTTGGTGAAGAACCTTAATGAAGGGATCATTCTAGGAACGCCGTTCCTGACCCAGATATACCCTTTCCATGTCTCCAGCAAGGGTATAGTCTCAAGCAAGTTCGACAAAGACATTACTTTCGAGTTTATGAATCCCATAACTCCTAAGTACATCAATAGTGTTGAAGAACAAGTTCATCAATACATCAACCGCATCGCCAGGAAGGAAAAGCAGATCGAGTTCCTTCAAGACGAGGTCAAAACCAGCAAGGTGGCTTCTCAGATCAACAAGCCATCTGTTCAAGTCAAAATCCGAAGCTTCCAACAGAAGCTTGAAAGGGATGTTTGTTCAAGTCTTCCAAATGCGTTTTGGAACAGGAAGAAGCATATGGTAACCCTACCATATGTTGACGACTTCAAAGAAGCCCAAATCCCTACCAAGGCTCGGCCCATTCAGATGAATAGGGATTTAGTCAAAGTCTGCTCCGAAGAAATAGCAGACCTCCTCAACAAAGGCCTCATCAGCCCGTCCAAAAGCCCATGGTCATGCGCGGCCTTTTACGTCAACAAACAGGCTGAACAAGAACGTGGAGTTCCAAGGCTTGTCATCAACTACAAGCCTCTCAACAAGGCCCTCAAGTGGATTAGGTACCCAATTCCTAATCGCCAAGACTTGCTGAAGCGAATTACTTTGGCAAAGGTCTTCTCAAAGTTTGACATGAAGTCTGGATTTTGGCAAATTCAGATTCATCCTTCCGACCGTTACAAGACGGCCTTCAATGTTCCATTTGGTCAGTACGAATGGAATGTCATGCCCTTCGGATTGAAGAATGCACCATCCGAATTTCAAAGGATCATGAACGAGATCTTCAACCAGTATCAAGAGTTCACAATCGTCTACATCGACGATGTCTTGGTATTCTCCAGCTCAGTTGACCAACACTTCAAGCATCTACAAGTGTTCCTCAACGTCATCAAGTCCAATGGTCTTGTGGTATCCCAACCAAAGATCAAATTGTTTCAAACAAGGATCAGATTTCTTGGCTACGACATCAACCAAGGAATCATCAAGCCCATTCAACGGTCTCTGGAATTTGTGGACAAATTTCCAGATGTGCTACAAGACAAAACGCAGCTACAGCGTTTTCTTGGATGTGTCAATTACATCGGTGATTTCATCCGCAATCTCCGTTCAATCTGTCTGCCACTCTACGACAGACTGAAGAAGTCTCCAAAGCCGTGGACGGACGAGCACACTCGGGCGGTCCAATCAATCAAATCATTGGCCAAAAGCATCCCATGCTTATCTTTGGTGGATGAGCAAGCCAAACTCATCATTGACACTGATGCCTCCGATATCGGTTACGGCGGCATTCTCAAGCAGGATCTTAACGGCAACACCTCCGTTGTTCGTTATCACTCCGGAGTCTGGAATAGTGCACAGAAGAACTATTCCACCGTCAAGAAGGAAGTACTAGCAATAGTACTTAACGTCCAAAAGTTCCAAGGCGATCTTATCAACAAGGAGTTCGTCATCAGGACTGATTCAAAGGCGTCAAAGTTTATCTTCAAGAATGACGTCAAGAATCTTATCTCCAAGCAGATCTTTGCCAGGTGGCAAGCGATCTTGTCATGCTTCGACTTCAAAATTGTGCCTATAAAAGGCAGTGAGAATTCACTTGCTGATTATCTCTCAAGAGAACATCTCTTGACGAAAGCCCCCTCAGCTCTGAATCCTCTTCTCCATTCTCCCGATGCAGCCTCCTCACGGCCGGCAATGGCCACCGCCGCGACCACCGCAGCAGCAACAGAATAGTCCTCAAGGCTATTCTATTCAATCAGTAGCTTCCTCCTCAGGAACTACTCCTCCTTCTAAGGGAAACCAACCCTTAGGTCAATCATCTGCACCAGCTCCGATGAGTGCAGACAACTACGCCATGGACTTGCAGTTCGAGCAAGTATCCAGACGCCGTCAAGGTTCCTCTCCAAGGACTTTGACTATTCAAACAGACCCTTCTGGTCTTCCTCCATTTCCCTCAACTACGTTGTTACGCCCTACTGGTGTTTCAACTCCGAACAAGCGTGCTGCTTCTCCAGCCGCTTCTTCCTCAAGATCTCCAATTCCGAGGAATCCTTCCTCATTTTCTCAAATCGTCAGGCCTAGGGTTTTCCAACCTAGACCTCCAATTCAAGGTTATTTCACCAAGACAACAATGGTGGACTTAACCATTGAAACAGAGTTCGATGGACCTTCTGTCCAAGAAGTCTGTAATCAAATATTTCCTCATGGCTTCCACTTCCTGCCAGAGGATCTTTCCAAGTCTAGGACTTTCTATGAGTACATTTTAGTAGACTCTAAATCTGCTGAGATTACTCATATTCCTGATCGAAATGATCCCTCAAGGATCATTTACTCAAAGCTGAGAATCTTCCGAGTTCTCACACCATCCTCCTGGAAACAGGGGATGTTCGTCGGAAGAAAGTTCTCCCGTCCTTTCAAACCTCCTTCTTACAACTACCGTGACTATACCAAGGCATGGTATTTCGTTTTTTGGCTTCAACCCTTCAACCATTCTTGGTTAGTGACTTTTTGTAAGCAAGCTTACAAAATGCACTTCCCGAACTGGTTTCAAAACTGGTGGATGTATTTTGGACTTTCCGAGGAAATCTTCCCCGTTGAAGTCCAACGTTCATACCATCTGTTCCAACAAAGTATCTATTCGTCACCTCTTTCCAAGACGTTTAGATTCGCTTTGTATTTCCAAATACCCTGGATCTTTTGCTGGAATTTCCAGCTAGGACCCTCAGGGAGCTTCAAAGCTCTTAGCAAATCGCTAAGAATCAAATGGTGGGAAAAGTTCGATTTCTCCCATCTCGAAGTCAACAAGATGAAGGATTGGTTCAAGGCCAATGTTCATCTCCAGGACATGACTCGGCAAGAAGATGAAAGCTTCCTCCTTGCCAAGAACACCATCATGTCTTCCCTTGCCGGAGCCGGAACTCAAGCCGATTTCAACTCCGTGGTCAATACAGTAGCTGAGCATCTTCTGGACACAGAAGACAACGAAGATGAAGCAGCCTCTCAATCTTCGGTCAACGATGACATCGATACCTTCGATCCTTACGAAGGATACGACATCAATGACCCAAATTTGGACACTCAACCGTTTTAGTCCAAATTTTTCAAGTGTTTAATTTAGTTATTTCAATTGTTTTTAATTTTTAGTTTTAATGTTTGTAAATTTTTATGTAAATTAATTTGTTTAATTTTCCTGCATTTATTTTGATAAGATCATTGTATTCCGATCTTATCGTTGCTTTCTCAGTCTGCTAAATTTCTGGATTCCAATGAAGTTCATTTGAAAGAGAAGATCCCATGACGGAGATGGCATACTTCTGATGAGGATTCACCAACCTCTGGCGGCGAGAGTAGCTTAAAGGACTGACTCTGCTCATGAGAAGATTCCAGATATCTCAATAGGCTGAATTCATGTTCCTAGGGCTGGGTCCTATGGAGTGGCAGCAATGGCGGGGTAGCCGAGGTAAGTCCACTGACCAGTTAGGCCAATATTGTCCAAAGAACATGAAGGATACCTATACAATTGATATAAGAGGAATCAACAGTCCCAGCCAATTCAGAAGACAACCGGGTGACGTCGTACTCTTCTCCAACAAATGATCTAAAGGAAGAATCCAAGGTAGCAGACATATCCAAACTATTTTACCGCTTTTATTTAATTTCCGCTGTATTTTCGAATTTTGTATTTATTGCTTTACTGTTTTCGATAAGAACAAGTGGGGGTCCTGTCCCACCAATCTTATCTTTTAATTATTTCAAGCAAAGACTTTTCAGAAAACGCCAAACAGGGGTCCTGTCCTGTCGGCCATTCTGAATAGTTTAATGTAATTTTTGTTGGAATCACTGTGTAGACAATAATGGAATTAATAATTGGACCCCACGGTGCAATTATTGATTTGCATTATAAATAGCAGTGCATCCGACCCTCAATGGTATCAGAGCCTTAGTTGCTCATTTTTACTTCTCTCTCTTCTTTCTCTCTCTATGGAGTAGTCTCCCTTCTGAATCCGGGGGTGGAAGGATGTAAGAAGAACTTAGAACACCATCCTTCCATAATTTCGTGACTTTGCTTTTGGTTTCATCCAAAAGATCTAATATCAATGGAGATAGTTGTCTTCATACTTGTGTATACTTATGATCATCCCCTTATTATTTATTCTATATGAGATTTAGTCACAATTTCAAAAACCTTCCCCTTAACAAAGTACTATAATGTGGCGTTACTCAAATAATCATTCATCCATTTAACTCTATCTAAGCTAACTTCTTCTCCTGAAGTACATTGCTTATCCTATAAAGTTCAACCACGAATCATACCATAACCTACTTTCTAGGCTTTACTACATCATTATTCAAGACATGGAGATTCAATCAACATGGTTAAGTAGTTGGGGAGATGGCTCTGATTACAAATTTATACTATAACTTTAATAAGTAGATATCAAATGAATAACTAAGGATTAAAAAAATACTATGTACATATAGACTCAATAGACCAACTAATTTTCAAAAATAAATCTTGGGATAATTTTTTATACATATATCTGTTGAACTCAGTAAATCTATAAACGTACTATTTTTTCAATAACTTTTTTCATTCTCTAAATTTTTGCTAACTCGAATATTAGGTCATGGAAGTTTAAAATGGATGTAACTTAAAAAAAATGAAAATGGAGGCTAAATTGAGAAGATTTATATATATATATATATATAGATGTTAATTAAGGAATAAAAACATATATTTTAGACCTTAATTAATTGGTTACCAGATCATAATGACGAGAGATGTTTGTTCGAGCTTGAGTGATAGTGTTTTGTCTTAAAGTATGTTGAAAGAAATACTTTGCATAGGCAATACTAGCTGTAAATAATGGAGGTGTCCACCATCCTCTGAAAAAAAAATTAAATTAACATAAGAGTTGTTTGTGATTTGAATCTCCTACCTCTTCGATTTTTAATATTTTATTAAATTTCTATTAAAATAATTTTTTTTTAAATGTTTAGAATGAAAATACACGTTTTTCTAAATAATAATTTTAGTACAATAATTTTCGTTCAAGATCATGGCCACAAATACCTTTTCTTATTTAATTTGGCAATCGAAGAGTTTGCATCTTTATTGACTATGAGAATCTGCAAAAGACAAAATTAGTATTTATATAGATTAACATTTGAGGGTCCTTCTCCCCATGTTTTGTCATGAAAATTTTCAATTTACCTATTTGTTCACAAAATTTCACTTTTCAAAACTTAAAAATTATGTACACAACTTTAACCAACAAAATAAAAATGTAATATCTTCTATATACACAATTTGTTTTTATTCATGAATGATTATTAAGAATATAGCTTAATTAATTAATAAATTAATATAAATTAATCATTGCTATTAAGTTTGATTGGATATTAAATATAAATATATATTACTCAAATCTAATAAATTTCAACTAATACATTTACCAATTTTTGTTTATATTAACTAGTTATATAAAAAATTATTATTATCGTTCCAATTAATTGATGTTTATTTAATTATTTTGGTAATTAAATAAAATAAATAATTGTTTAATTAATATTAAATATGATGATATTCAATTATTTTTATTCTATGACTGTAAGTAATGCTATATTTAATTTATGACTGCATTGATTGTTGTCCACATTATTTAAGTAATTATTTAATGTTTGTTTCTATATACAATATTGATAAACCAAACACAAACATCCAAATTTCATATTTTAATAACTATCATCCATATATATCTAAACTTAAGTACATTCATTTATCTTATACATTTATTAAAACTCCTAATATAATTAATATTATATACACAAAAACGAAACAACTTCAGCAGTTTCTCAAATTTGACTAAAGGTTTAAAAATGTTTCTTAAAGTTTAGAAAAAAAAAGAAAGAAAGAAAAGAAACAGAAACGATATTATCACCTGAATAAGATTAAGAAGACCTTCATTCTTATCAACAAAAGAAAAATCTGCATCAATATATGCATCTGCAAGTCCTATATCAGCTCTTGTCATAATCTGTAAACCGAAAGAGAGAAATAATATGAGAGAAATAATAATGTCATGAAAAGTATGTATATTTAATTTGAAACTAAATAATAATAAAAATTGAGGAACAATAATAATTAATATGAACATTAATGTTCATTTATTATATTTTAATTAAAATTTTATCAAATTAATTAAATAATTCAAATATGATTAAATATTCATGAAAATAAAATTGGGAATAATTTCATACCTTCCAATAAAAGTTGGGGTTGTGAACTTTCAAAACAACATTTGGAAGGAATTTGTTATCTATTCCTTTAAAGGTAAATATTCTACCACCTTCTTCCTTTATACTGTATTATTACATATCATAATTAACCAAAATTAGTTCTTTGTTAATTCTACTTTAGGAACTAACAAAAATATGTATAAAAAAAATACACGATATAAACTTACGTTAAGGATCCGATAGATATATATCGTGCAAAAAATTTAGTGACTAGATAACGTGCTCCGGTTTCTACCAAAGAATGCACCATATGGTTTGGATTATTACTCAAAAGAGTAGTACTCTTTCCAAGAATTTTTTGTGCTACTATGGTACCAGCCTGCAAATATAATCTTTAGGTGAAACTTAGTCTAAATATATTAGAATTAAAAATATTTGTCACACGTTTGATTAGACTATTGGTCATAATTGGACCAACAACCAAAGACTTATTGTTTGGCCATTAAGTGATACGTTACCTTTAACCCATCTTCATGGGAGCCAGAACCTGAAGAAAAA
The DNA here is from genome assembly GCA_025688845.1 of Cucumis hystrix. Lineage (NCBI taxonomy): Eukaryota > Viridiplantae > Streptophyta > Magnoliopsida > Cucurbitales > Cucurbitaceae > Cucumis > Cucumis hystrix. The sequence continues at coordinate 2,946,152 of CM046887.1, forward strand.
AAGCATCACCCTCATCATTTCTAGAACAATACTTCAAATAATTTTTTTTTACGAATTATGCTTCCATTAAAAAATAATAATAATACATTGTAAAACCACCTCTAAAATATAACCCTCATTGCAATTACACTACACATCTTTTCAACTCTCAATGGTAAAACTAATTGGATCCTTAAACTTATTGTAATTATAGAAATGAAACTCAAACATGATAAAAATCAACCTCTTAGACTTGTACAATTGATACAATTTCTACAATTATATAAGTTTAAGAGTTTATAATTTTGACATTTTATAAATTTGAAAGCTCTATCGAAAGTTTGAGATAATAATTGTAACTATGGGTGGTTTTGTTCTTTTTTGAAAGAAATTGAAAACGAATGAATTTTGAAGCAATAAATCTCACCTAAATGTGGTCCACAAAACCAAATTTGTCTCTTGCCTTGAATACTATCGAGCTCATTCAAGGCTTTGAATGCACTAAGAGATGGAATTGAATGGCCAATTGAGGACTTAAACAAGATGTCTTTTGGCTCTTGTTCTGGATTAATAGTTACGAAAAAAGGACCTTTTTCTTCAAGATTATTCTAAGATTAATTCCAAAGAAAATAAAGGTTAGACAACATTAAACAGAATATTATAATTGATAAATTAGATTGGTGCATCAATTTTTGTTTTTTTTTAAAAAGTGGAACTTCAAGAGATCGATATTAACCTGAATTACATTAATCCAATATGTCATACAGACTTCCTTATTTGTATTATTTCCAAGAAAGTTCAACGCACTCCATGCATTTAGGTTTTGGGGCATGAAACTTTTGTCATGATGAAGAATCATATCACTGCCAATATATATATAGAAAAAAAGAAAGGTGTATTATGTTTACCAAAGTTTTACTAATTTAGTTTCATTCATAACATAACTTCTAGAGAAAAAAGAGCAAGAAAATAACACGTCAAGACCAAACGATTCATATTTCATTTACCATTTTTGGTATCTATAAAAAAACTAAGATTTTTATATATGAAAATGAGATTTGGAAGTATCACATATTAATCATCAATATATATATGAAAGTCAAGACCAAACGATTCATATTTCATTTACCATTTTTGGTATCTATAAAGAGACTAAATTTTTTATATATGAAAATGAGATTTGAAAGTATCACATATTAATCATCAATTACAAATTAACATTGAATAATCAAAATTATTTGCAAATTCGATAAAAGTGATCGTAAGATCTTCAAAATCATTTCCAAAATATTTCCTAGTTATCTAAACAACAATTATGATCACTTTTTGTATCAATTCAATATGAAAATAATGTGGAAAGTAGAACAACGACAATTGCTATTACTACTAATAAACACGAGTTCGATATACCTAATGGCCCCCAATTTAAGGTGAAATTACAACTCATGGTTAACTAATAAGGTAACAAAACATATGCTTTAAAGAAACAAAAAGAAGAAGGGATTTGTCTATGAGAAGAAACAACCATTTGATAGAGCGATTGAGTTTTGGCAAAATGTTAAGTTATATTGTGTGAGTTTCCATACATCAAATTGGTTGCGATATTGTGAATAGTGTGAGGTAGTTCACCATTTTTATTGTTTTGCTAGGAAGTGAAGCAAGTATGCCAAGTATTTTAAGTTTAGTAAAGTTTGAGATGGAGAAATTCGATGGAATGATAACTTCGACTTATTCCTAGTGTAAGTCAAGAATATGTTAATAAAGTTTAGGTTACACAAGGCCTTAACTTAAAGGGAAGACCAATCAGTAGTGCTTCTAATTAGTTAAGAGATGATGATGGTTCAAAAGAAGTGTCTAGTGACAAATCTAGAAGGTTTTATATAAAAAGTTTAGTATGAGAAATGAAGATCGGAAGAAAATGGATTTGAGAGTGCAACTGCAATAAGGCTAAATTTGACTAAGAATTTCTTGCAAATGTGCATGGAAGTTCAACATCCAAAGAGCTAATCTATGGAAGAAACTTGAAACAAATGTATCAAGTATAAAGCACCTCAAATACCGATTGTTCTTGATTGAACAGTTTCACACTTTACATATATATGGTGGAAGGGGTACGAAAAATCACAAATCATCTACCAACTAATGACATCATTTTTAGCTGAAGGCGGGTGAGGTCAAAGTGAAGATAGATGATAAAAGATAAGACCCTTAGGCTCATCTTTTGTCATTTTCCCTTTTTATGAACATATGAAACCAATTAATCTTGATGTATGAAAAGAAAATTTTGATTTTACTGAGAATATTAGTAAGTTTTAAGAGGAAAGAATACTAAATACTGAAGGGCATACTTCACAAGAGAGAATTTAGTGCTAGAAATTGGAAGAAAAATAAAGAGTTTGTATAGAAATGCGGTTGTTGAGAATGTGGATAGTCTATATGTACACAAGAAAAAGGATTATCCTAACGTAGCAGTTTCGTTAAAGGGCTTCGAGTCAGATGCTAAACATCATATCTATCGCCATGGGAGATGGCAACTTGTTCTTATGTAGAAAGATAAAATTCATCCTTGTGGCATATGTCTGCTTTACTGCTATGATTGCAGATGTGATGTTAGCCGTTCCATAAGTTTGCACACAAGGCATTAACTTGACAATTATGCAAGGTGTGTGGTGAAAAGTTGTGTCTATAATGAAAGGAATTCCAAGTAAGTCAAGTAGGTGGAAGTCGTTGCATCATATAAATTTAAGTAGAGATTTATCGACATGTGACGAAAAAAAAATTCTTAGAAGAAAGTAAACTATTAGAAGTACTATTTAGATGTCTCATATGAAAAAGTTTTAAGAAAATTACGGACTCCAAGCACTATAAAAGAGTCTATCCCCTTTGGGTTTTAAACGTCCAAACTAAAAACATTTTAAACACTTAGATGTGCTAGCTCTAGTTAAATTTCCTTTGTATTCTCTAGTTGAAAGTGAAAAAATGGCCTGAGTAGTCAAAAGTTTTGAGAGAATGATTTTGTAATTGGATTTGGGGACAGATTTCTCTATGATTGTAGTAATAACTTTTCACATAGTGGATTAATTTTTCTATCCACGGTTTTTTTCTCTAGTTTAGGGTTTTTTCACATTAAATTCACGTGTTTCTAGTTGTATTGGTTCTTTTTTTTCTTTTCTAAGTTCTCTGTTATTCTATATATTTATTCTTGTAATAAGTGGAAAAGATTTTCTTAACAAACACATTAAGGAGAGATCTCACATTCTTTATAATATGCACGGGTTATATATATCCCTCTCATTGTCATTCCGAGATGAGAATCGTATCTAATATTTTCTTAGAGCCCGTGAAGAGTCAACCCATAGATATATATTTGATTAAAAAAGTTAGGATATATATAATATCTTACCGAAGAAATGGACAGAATGAGATTTTAAGAAAAATAATGTACCTAAAAACGTAATGGAAAGCCCCAAGTACTCTTTTTTCTTCTTGTGTTGCTTCATTTCCTAATATGCTTAATGCATCAGTTGCATCAGTTGCTATCACACATTGATCAAATATTTCTTCAAAATGGACCCCATAGCTTACAATGCATCCTGATCAAAATTTTACATTTTATGTGATCTTATTTACTTTTTACATCCTGATAAAACAATTTCCTCTTAATAATTATTAAAACTCAAATGTATATATTAATTATCAGTGCAACTTTAATAACTCGCCTTCTTTGGTAGTTGAGATGGAATTAACTTTGGAGCAGGTTCTTATTTGACATCCTGCACTCTCAAGTGCTTTTTGTAGCTGAAGTTTAATTAAAGCACCAGTTGCATAGTTAATTAATTGGGAAAACCACAAATAATAATAGTTATAATAATAATAAAAAGAATCCCTTCTTCTATATATGACCCATTAAACTAAGAAATGTATTATAAAAAATACTTAATATATATGGTATGAACACTCTAATAACAATTTGGAGGATCACCTTCTTCAGATAAGAATTCGAAGTCGATTTGGCAGTAAGCCATTGTGGATGGCCAAATAACTACAAAGAAACATAAGCCGTTTATTAAAGAAATAGTTAATTATTGAATTGATTAAAAAGGAAAAGAAGTGATGTAATTAGAAGCACCTGAAGCAGACAGTGATCTTGAAGATACGAAAACACTGAGACGGCTGAAAAGTTGACAACTTTTTCTATAGGGTTCGACCAAATGGAACCACACATCGGAAGCTGGATATGAACATTAATTACTAATTACAAGTATACTTGTTAAGTCATCAATCCAACACAAGAATTTAAAATAGTGTGTATGTGGCTGATAAATTTAATCAATCATATAATATATTACTAGGAAAAGTATTTTCATATGGTAACGAACCAAAATATTTATAAATATTTAAACTTTCATAAACTATTCATGATATAGACACTATAGACTTGACACTGATCTGAGTTTATTATTCGTATATGTAAATATTTTTAATAGTTTTTTCACTTTTGAAATAATTTGTGAAATAGAGGATTAAATATTTTAATACTATGTTAAATCACTCCTAAATTTAAGATGATGAATGAAGAGACATTGTTATCCTCAAATTAGTTGGAAGAAATAAAAGTAATCTATAATATATAAAAGGTCAAAATATAGAAAAAAACTTTTTTTTTTACACATTTACCTTTCGTTTTAAAAACATTTGTAACATTAATATTTTTAAAACGAAAGAGGTGGTCAATACAATATTTCTGGTAGAATTTTATGTGATGGAAGCACAAGAAAGTGAAAGGAGAGAAATTGAAAATTAAAATTAAAATTAAGGGAGACGAAGGAGGTGATCAATACAATACTTCCATGTATGTGTATTTTTTTTCACCAATCCAAAGTTCATTCATTCTTTCTATGATTATTTGAAAATTGAGGTTAGATTTTTCTCTTCTTTCTAATCTAAGTTGAACAACCTCAACTAGGCACGGAGCTATGAACAATGTTGTTCCTGAACTACCAAAGATAATAATATATTCATTTTTTTAGATGTGATGATATGTTATTTTACCATTGAAATTTTTGTAGATTATGAATGCAATTTGTTAAATTAATTGGTCTCCATAATTTATATCATCATATGGATGTTTTGAAATTTAAGTTAGTTAGGTATTATTTAGATCAATAAAACTAAGTATTGAACTTAGGTATTCAGTGAAAAAATTAAGTTCAATTATTTTGTTTAAATTAAGACCCTTATTGATCAATCTTTTTTATTTTTATTAATTATTAATTATTAATTTATTTGTAAAAATACCTTTCAAATTAGGTAAATAACGAAAAATAATTATTATGTTAACAACTAAGGCAATTGTAACATATAAATTTATTGTCTGAATATAAAAAACCAATGTATTAAATTCTACGATTTCAATCCATACCATTTCTATTGAAATTGTAAGATATTTCTAATAAACTTCTACTTGAATTATATAATTATGACAATTTAAGAAACACTCATAATCTAATTAGACAAAAAGCTATAATTTGTGTATGCATAAGCATATCACACTCAACTTCTTCTCTAGGATTTAGATCTTCTTTCTTACTCTTTTTTATTTCATTTGATTTGATTTTTTTTAGATATTAGATATGAAATTGTGTCGATGCTTAGTTTTTCTCTTAGAGTACATTATTCTCACCTCTCAATCAAAAGAATAATATCATATGATAACATTTTCTTCTTCTTTTTTTCGTTTTATTTTTATGAGATTGTTATAACTCAATAATTTTTCTCATATATTGTCAATTTTTTCACCAAAATAAAAATACAACTACATAATTTAATTTTTTTTTTCTTTTTTACTAAAAAACTGAGGGATGAAAGAGTATTTATTTTTTCAACAATACGTACTCGATAACGTCGTGGTTAAATTTGGTTATTTCTCGAATCATTTGCCAAAAAGAAGGGTCAAGAATATTGTTCTTTTGAGCAAAAAGACTTGAAACACCATTTCGAGTGCCCCATTCATAGCCTCTTCCTTTGTCTATACTTATTGAGAATGACATATTTGATTCTTCCATTTCAACTTCTAAATCCTCCAACAATGCCACTGTATTTGGATGTGTTGCCTATAAAAATATATTCAATTATTGCAATTTAAATTGAAAAATCATAAATTTTATAATAGTTTCTTGCTAACTACGAGAATTTCTTCACTTTTGTTATTAATCTCATGCTAAATAAATTAATTAGTAATGTTTGAGAGATTCAAGGTAGAAGCACAATTTTACCAACAAATTATTAAATAAGTTACCATAATCTCAATCTAAACCTAAATTGAACAAGTGAGAAGAGATAATACTGGATTGAAGACCATGATGCCAAGGTCCAAATCAAAGCCATCGAAATTTATTGTTCTATAATGATGGCTGCCCAAGTACTCTTCCTTCTCAAACAGCACCACCTCTACTCCAGCTTTGGCTAGAACATAACTACAAACCAGACCCTTTATCCCTGCTCCGATCACCGCCACCTTCATCTTCCCCTACCTCAGTTAATTGTATTCGTCTTCAAAATGGGATTGGGATCAAATTAAGTTATATTAGATAGCATAGATATACGATAGAAGAAGATTCAAATTTTGTGTATGGAAAAATTTCTACTCCCTGCGGCTGAGGAGCTAGAGAGAAGGTTGAAACGTCAAGGGAGTGTATCCAAAAGGAGCAACTTTGAAAATGGGATTATATGATAGAATCTCACTTTCCTGATGGATTTTTATACAGGTAATGAATTACTTAGGGTAGAATAATTGATACTATTTTCATCCTTCAGTAATAATTTAGGATCGTGTTGTAAAACTCTCGTTTTTCGTTTCTTGTTTTTATAACTTTGACCAAATTGTGATGATAACATTTTTTTAATAAGAGAATAGATTAATAACAAACATATTTGTTAAGTGTAATAAAATTTTGAAAATGTTTAATATAATTTATCCTATTGTTAAGTTTTTATTAATTAGTATTTTAAAATGGCTAGATGCGCACACTTTTTTTTTCTTTCAGAAACCACTCTTTTCTTTTAAAATGGAATCTTCAACCAAATTAAATGAAAATTGAGTAGAATTAAATAGCTTTAAAAAAAAAACAAGAGAGAATAAAATATATATGACCACAGTGAATCACAGAACTGGGTTCATCAGAAGTATTTTGTCAAATGTATTTGAATATTTTTTTACCAAAAAGTGTAAATAAAAATAAATATTTTAAAAAATATTTTTTTTTCAAATTAATTGAAATGGAACCTAAATAAAAATAAAGTTTTATTTTATATTTTCAGAGATATGTTTGTTAGTAGCTAAAATGCAAAATTTGGATTATTATTAGTAAACTTAGTTTTAGCTAGTTACCCACTAAATTTTATTTGGTAACAAAATTATTATTAATTTACTTTTAACATGTTTTATGTTAAAAAATTGTAGGGTTATTGTTTTGCAATATTATATAATTTAAGAAAATTATTGTAAATAACAAAATAACTTGAAATATTTATAAAATATAGTAAATTTTTAGATTCTATCAAGGATAGATACTTGATAGAGTCGAGTATACATATTGTTGTTTTTTCATATGTGATATAGGAAAAGATGGTGTCACACTATCTTGAATGATCGAGTTTTGTATATTGGTGGAGTCAAGTATAGGGAAAATTTATTCTTTTAATGTCCTTTCAATAAGTTTGCATGGGAGACATGCTTTCGCAGAGAAGGTGTTCTCATAGGATCTTGCATTGAGATATGCCTGATAGCTTATTTAATCTTTTGCCTTTTGTTTTTGAAAGGTAAAGCATGTGACCAACTTCTTTCTCCTTTAAATTTTTTTTGCTTTGTTATCTATATTTCTACTAGACCCACACCAGTTAAGAACTAAAATTTTGACTAAGTGTTAGTATTTAAGTAGTTCGCAAGAAGGGTTGGACGAAAAGACTTTTGAAGTTTGTGTGACTATGCGATTAAGGTACTATGCGAGATGAAAGACTTGGCAAGAAGAAGATAGGAAAACATCCCAAAAATTTCCTAAGTGTTTTAATGGGTCACGTGTAAGGTTAAGAACTAAGAATGGTTAATTAAGTTAAACCTTAAGCTTACACGTGCACTACTAAGAGTAAGAGTTGGCGAGCTGAATAGATCTTAAGAGTGACTAAACTTGTATAAGGATTAGTATGAATAGGGGTCCTCAGCCAAAGTATTAAGTATTGTCATTATGAGAAATTGAAGAGAAAGTTAAATGTTGAGGTGTTGTCTAAGTGTCTGCATGAGAAGTAGATGACTAGAAGTAAAGGGAGTTTAAGTAACCAAGTAGTGTGAGTGTTTTCTTTAAAGTATCTAAATTATTTCCAGCTTTCTTATAAATTCTCTAACGGTTTGAAATGATGATTTCAATATGTATGTTTAAAACATGTTTTATTATATTTTAAAGCATGGTTTTATGTGAATCAATATTTATGAAATGATGTTCAAACTATTAGTCTACTTCCTAACAATGAGTTGACTATTATGTGCACATAAGGACTAAAGGCAACCAGGTATAAAATGTGTGTATGGTGAGATGAGGCGGGACAATGTATAAAAGATGTGCATTGCGCTTTGGCCTGAGTAACAAGGACAAATCTGTATATACTCGGATGTTGTTGACCAGTAGTCTAAACGCAAAGTAATGAGACCTAGCGTAGAGAATGATTCGGGATCCTCTGTGAAAGGAATGATTGTTAACTAATGAGTATTTATGTGAAATAAGCAAAATGATATGTCATATTGTGAAAGATGTGTTTATGCAAAATGATTTGATATTTGGCGAAATGATGTTTACAAAAGGTTTTTCGCAGAAAGGTTTTCATAAAACCTCACTAAATCTGTGTGACTTATGTTTTAAATTTCATCTTCCAGGAATCAGGTGTTAAGGTCAAGTAAGAAAAGTTGAAGGGCTTGCAAAGGCGATAGAAGGTGTCCGGCGTTTTGCTTTTATAGTCAAAGTGTTTTTCTTTTGTATTTTTTGTTGTTGTTGTAAAGACTTGTAGAACGCATTGTTTAAAGTTTAATAAAGGAATTATTCATTATTTTTTGTATTAAGTGGTCATTGCCTAAAGAATTTATTTTGTAACAATAAAGACTAAGTAAAGACTAGGCGATTAAGTAGAGCTTAAGAATCTCAAGATTATATGTCTTTAGTGCTTTAACGCCTCAGAGATGTTCAAGTGTCGCGTCTCACATGACAAGCAAGGACCTCTGTAGGGTAGGGTGTGACATCTTCTAATTATCCCTTGTTTAAATTAAGATCAAGTCAATTTTTGTTTTTCTTTTTGTTTTAAAAAGAGTTGTCAAAAACTTTTTTTTAAAAAAAAAAAAATCAGGCTGAGAATTATGATCTCTTGTACTTATATTAAAAGATCGAAAGAAATAGAGAGAAAATAAGTGTAATTTTCAAAACTCACCAACTAAAAAGAAAAACTAAAATGATTTAATTTTTGATACAATATACATTTACAAGCTTATTAGTTTGTAAGTTTAATTTATTGTTTGTAAAATAAAAGGTCAATGTTTATATCTCTTTTTTTAAATCAATTTTATTAAAGGACTTCTAATTATTGATTTTAATGCTACATTTATTTCAACAATTTTAAGTCTATTGATAATAAATGCTTTTTAAATTAAAAGGCTATATAGCCATAATAATACAACCAAACTTCAACCAATATCTATTAAATTCAATATTCTTCCCGAGAGAAACAAATTAGGTTAAAATACCATTTGATTTCTCAAGTTAAATTTCATTATGTATATTTTGGTTGTAAAGACTTGTAGAACTAAACTTTTTATTTAACAAAATTCATATAGAAAAGAGGTAAGTGCATCAGGAGATCTCAATTAAGTTGACATCGATTATTATTATATAAGCTTTTCTGATAAGATGCTTACAAAAGTTTGTAAGTTTGAGTGTTTTTTTCGAGAAAAGAAAATTGCTAATCCAAGTAAGTTCATCTCAACTAGTTAAGACACGAATAAATAGCAAGTAATTAATATTTTTTAAATCAAAATTTAATGGTCCAAATCAAAAACTGAAATTGACATGAAATTTCTCAAGTCGAATGTTCTCGATCATCTATCTCCAAAGACTATATATTACTAGATATGTGTGAAAAAGACTCTTGGAGGGAGGGAGGGATTTCCCTAAAATTGGTTGGTGCATGTGGTGATAAGAGATTTTAACATGTTAAATGAATTGTCAATCAATAAAATTGTGTGCTCGTGTAAAACATCTATTAAGGGGTTCTTTGGATAGGGCTTGAAATATGATGTCTAGAGTTTATATGTTCGTGGAGTTCATATAGTTGTATTGGGGGTGCATATAGTTGTTTTGTCTGAGTTTATGTGTCAATGTTTGAGGTGTAAAGTTGTTTCGTCTAAGTTCAATATGTATATATTTAGGGTGCAAAGTTGAGTTCATATGTGAAAGTATCTTGTGCATTTTTTTTAATTACAAATATAATATATTTTTATGGTGACTATTTTTGTTTAAAGTTTTTTTTATTCAATAATTTTACATACCTTTGTTTGAATATAAAATACGGATTACATTGTTTCTTTACGTTTTAAATTTTTTTTTGTTCTTTTTAGTAATAAACAACAATTAAACACTACATTTTTGCACGAATGTAGATAAACAAAATGAAAAACAAAAGAGAAATCAAAACTTTTGATTCCTAATTTTTTTTCATGGATTTCATTGTGATTATATTCTTCTTTTTCTTCTCCTTATCATCTTAACAGTCTCAATGAAATGTAATCACACTTCTAGAATTCCACATTTAAGTCCTTCAAATTTGGAGAATCATCGAATAACATATCTCCAATTTTTATTGATTGTGGTGGGGTTCGTTTAGAAGCAATCGTTCTTCTTGGATATTTGTGACAAGTAGGACTATAAGGATGATCGAATCATCCTTAGACAGTCTCTCAATATCAAATTACTATAAAAGAAGGTTGTTAACAGTGGCAGATCCAAAAATTTTACATGGGGGGCACCGGACACTATATAATAAACACACTAAAAATGTTAAAAAAATATTTCGACGTTTCACTGATGCTCCATTCACTACATTTGTAGCAATAAAGAAAGACCGAAAATTTTCACATGATTTTTTTTGTAATGTAAATATGTGAATTTAAAATTTGCATACTAAAAAAGAAAAGAAAAAAGAAAGAATAATACATTTTTCATGGAATATTGTGGAGGGAGTGGAAGTTTAGATTACCGATTTTGTTGCATTTTTAAAAAAAATTTTGTTAGATAACAAATGAGGTCTAGGAAATAAGTTTGGGTTATATATGAGTTTTTTTTTCCTCTTTTTAAAAAATTGTCTTCCTTTTAGGAAATCAAATTATATTCCTTTTAGAAAATCAAATTATCTTCCTTTCGAAAAATCGTTGAAATTTAGGAAGAAATTTGATATCTTCCTTTTAGGAAATCATTAAAATTTAGGAAGAAATTTGATATTTAGGGAAAGAAAATTATTGATATTTGAGAAAAGAAATTTATTGATGTTTTGAATAAAATCTATTTTGTAATAATTTAGGACGAAATTTGATATTTGAGAAAAAAATTATTGATATTTGGAAGAAAAACTATTTCATAAATGAGATTTGAACTCACAACCAATGGATTGTGCAGGGGGGCACAACCACTACAGCAGAAGCAGAATTTAGGCAAAATGAAGCTAAATTTAATATATATTGTAATCTAACACTTCAAAATTGATATTAAAATATAAAAACCGATAATGTGAGAGGGCACGTGCCCCCCCTGGCCCTTTAATAAATCTGCCCTTGGCTGTTAAACTATGTAAACTAATAATTTCACATTTGTATCTAAACACATTTTTGTTAGTCAGTTTTTTTTCTTATTAAAGTATATTATTGGTCAAGTTGGTTGATAGAGTTAGTCGTTAGAGATGAACAACACAAAGTTCCTGGTTGGACTTAGTTGAAGGTGATCGTCAAAGTTGGCTACCAAATTTGATCATCGTTGAAGTTGATCACTAGAGGTGTTCTTCGTCGATGTTGGTTTCCTCAGGTGAATGTCAATTGATCTTTAGAGGTAGTTATCATTAGAGAGTTAATCATGAAAGACCATTTTCGCCATTGTTTATCATCGGAGATGGTTTGTTGAAGCTTGAAGTTGAAGGTGGTACTGGAAGTTGATTATCAAATGTGATTTTCATTAGAGTTTGTGGTCGAAGGTGGTTGTTGGAGCCAAAAGTTGGTCACACGAAAATGATTTTGGGATTGGTCTTTGGAGTTTGTTATCAAAGCCTAGAGTTGATCGCGCGAAGGTGGTCATTGAAATTGATCATCGAAGGTGATTTTCATTGGAGTTTGTTGTTGGAGTTGGGGACAATTGGAAAAAGCGGGTGGTTTAAAAAAAATGGAAAAATGGGTTTTTTCAAAACTACTTAGGTAAAAATAGTGAATTTTTTGACGTTTTGTGAAATGAGTCCCATTACCTATAAATTATTATTTTTAAATATTATTCTTATTATTCTTCTTCTTCTTCTTATTATTATTATTAATATTATTATCCTTATTATTAATATTATTATCCATATTAATATTATTATTATTATTATTCTTGTTGAATAAGAAATTTTGAAACCAATAAAAAATTGCTACATCATTTATTAAATTAATGATGAAAAGTGCAAATAATTGAATTTGGGACTAATTAAAATTGACATGTGTCCCAAATTAAAAATTGAAAACATAAAGTGGCCAATTCTAATAATACCACATGTTTCATCTTAACCGTTGGATCAAGTTAATTATTTTGGTTCAATTAAATATTATTTACTTGGACTAAGTTCAATTAAGCCCAAAAATAAGTTTAATTGAGCCCAAAGATTAAATATAACTTGAATCCATGTGGTTGAGCCCATGAGTCTGGCCCATGGACCAACCAGACTCAAGTCCATAAAGCCCACAAGAGAACTCTATAAGTAGAGGAGTTCTCCTCATTTGTAAGGAGTTGGAAATTTTTGACTTTAGAAGGTCCAGAGAGAATTCCTCTAAGAACTAGAAGACTCCCTAACTTTGAAGTCGACCATCCTCGAAGATTGAAGTTCCTTTGAAGATAGAAACTTTCTTCCAAGACTCCAACTTCCCTCGAAGATTGAAGCTCCTTCTCAAATCAAGAGTAGACATTCAACCAACTTGAAGAACATCACGTGCTCCGCTTTTTCAAATCAAGGGTAGACGTTCAACAAACTTCAAGAACATCACATGCATCCAATCGAGAGAGAATCAGAGGATCAAATTCTAGAGATTGAACCACATCACATCAAATCAACAAAAATACAACATCAACTCAAGTTCAACACCACGAATCAAGTTTCTCCGGAAATCTCGTGTGAACAGTTATTATTATTATTATTAAATATATAATAATAATAATTAAAACAATAAAAATAATAATAACAATAATAATAATAACAATAATAATTATTATTATTATTAAAATAATACTAATAATTAAAAATAATAAAGTATGTGAAATGGGGCCATTGACATTGCTTCTTTTCCTTATTTTGCGCTGCACGAGAGAGAAAAAATTAAAAAGAAAAAGGAAATAAGGTAGAATGCGAAGAGACGCATTCTAATAATGCCAAAAAATCTACCCGTTACAAAAAATAGTTTTGAAAACACTCATTTTTTCAATAATTTTTTTAAAACACCCCATTTTTCCAAATCACCCTTGAAGGTGGTTATCATAGTGGAGAATTGGTTATCAGAGTTGGTCATGCTAAGGTGGTCACTTGAGTTTGTCGTCTAAGGTAGTCATGTGAAGTGGTTGTGGAAATTGATTCTCGGAGTGTGGCAATGGTAGTTATTGTCAATAGTGGCAGAACGGTAGGCTCGTTGAAAATTGGAATAAAGGAGAGCTAGAGTAAGTTGGTATAGTATACCAACTCAACTCCACCAACATTAAAAGTTAGTAGACCAAACAATAAGTTGGTAAATTATATACTAACTCAACTCATCTTATTTTGGTGAGCTAAACACCCCCTTAAAATTTAAAAGGTAAAAAGATCAACTCATTTAAAATTTAAATGACTCATTTTTTTTAATATAAATGTTCTAATGCAATAACAGTATCCAATTCATTTAGTTGATGTATTTGAAATAAATCCAAAAGTACAAAAACTAACTAAAAATTTACTTTAAATTCTAATTAAATTCATCGTAATGTATAAAAATTAAAGTTTATTTGAATCGAAAATAGTAGATATGTGCAGCGAAATAAGGATCAAATTTTACTCTAATTGCAACTAAACATTTTAGTAATTAACATGCATAACTACTCTTGATTAATAGAATAAAATGTTAATAGAAAAATTCACCTTTGAAGTTTTTCTATCCTGGCTTATAATCTCCTCACGAACTTGAAGTCGGGACTACCACTAGTGTTGACCCGCTATTCTTCCAGACTTAGAACCTAGTTGTGGGACCCGTAGGTGGAGAAATAGAGAGAGTGATGGAATTAGGAGGAAGAACTTAGCTTTGAGATTCTTGGGTTTATTTTGTAATTCCAAATAACAAATTTTTTCAAAAGTCCAAGAGTTTTTACACATTTGCAATAAACTCTTTTATAAGCAAACTACATGCAAAATTGCATGTAATGAGCTTCCTAACCTCAATACTTGCCATTCCACTAACTATTAGTGGAGTAGGTGTCTCACATGCATGAAGTCACTTCCAAATCACATGCAACACTTGGCATTCTACTAACAATTAGTGAGCTAAATGTCTTACATGCATGAAGCTACTTGCAAATCACATGCAATGAGCTTGCCAAATCTCAACAATTTTAGTCTAAGGGTAATATGGTAATTTGACATTTAAAATAAAGTCAAACTTTGACATTTTCAAGTCAAAAGTCAACATTTGACTTTTTACCATTTTGTCCGTCTTCACTAATTTCGACCTTTTGAACAAGAATCCACATTCATTTTTTCGAAATTAAATCACATTTGAATATAAAGCTGGTAAAAGTTTGACTTTTCAAAGTCAAAACTCAACACTTTGACTTTTCACAATTTTGACCATTTCCATCAATTTTGATCAGCTTCCAAATATGAATCTATATCAAATATATTTATTAGTTTCTCTCTCTTTACCTAAGTCGAACAATTTGAATTATTCTAACAAAACGTTCTAAGTTAATTTCTTATGAGCTAGTGGTGGAACCTAATGGACCTATAGATTATGGGCTCCAACAATCCGAGATTAAATCAACATTTATTAACTAATGAGTCATTCCACTAAAGTTCCGTAGTTGCACTCCCCTCACTATAAATATATTTGTGTCCATGTGATATAACCATGATTAGTAAGTTAATCCTTCATAAGTTGTTTGTAATCTCGGCTGGGTCGTCAAAGTACCATTTTACCCCCGCGATTACATCTTGCTCCTTAGGTCCCATTGATCTATTATTGAACAATTGGTTTTAGATCCAACTTGTAAATTGAATCCCTCTTGGGCCAATGAGAAGGTGTGGCCCTTTATTCAAGACCTGGATTCAATCTTTAAGGGAACAACATATCTAGCTACTAACCCTAAAGCGGGTAGGAGATAATTCCGTCTTGCACCCTATGTCCCTAGCTATCCACCCGATCTTACCCCTAAAATTGGAAGCTTATTGGAGCAACGTTGTTAAGTTTCCCTCACCTATGCAGATCTAAGGATGATTTCGTGTGAACAGAAGTTCATAGTTAACACAAGATTAAGATTAAGATTAAGTTACCTGGGTATCATAATTGAAATAGTTAGTTTTATATAGTCAATGATGTTATAACTTAAAAGTGACTATTTTTGTGGTTTTAGTTTTATGTAACTCTTTACATAGGATGCCCCCACTTTCATGTCTCTACATAAACGATTCAGGATCACATCATTTGTACTAACTACAAAACGGGCAACATCCAAAGTGTCCTCAGAATAAGGTACCCAACCTTTATTCATATACTATAGACCGTTTGGGCTATATACTCGAACTTGATCCACATTCATGTCTCTAGATAAAGTTCAAGTCTACACTAAAATAGCCTTGGGACCTTAGTTTATTGGCTTTAAGATTATAATATTCTATTTTCATTAATAAATCCTCAATAAACATAGCATGACATGACTTGAAAGAAAACTTCTCTATTTTCTTTCCTCTTCTCGTCCTTCCCTTCCACTCTCTTCTTATTCACCTGAACTTCCCTCTTTCCTCTTCTCGCCTGGTCCCTTTTTTTGACGGTATGCCCTAGCTTAGAGTTTCTTTGTAACTTTTTCTTAAACTTACAAAGTCTATTTATACTAAACCTAAACTAGATTAGTCATCCTTAAACTCACCTTAGCTTGACAGCTCCTTATGATCTACACGCGTAAGTTTAATATTTCCTCTAATCATGTTTAACTTTAACCTTACATGTAACATGCTGACAAATCCAGATTAGTAAGTCCTCTTAAATTTTCCTAGCTTTCTTCCTCGTTTGGCCCTTTCTTGCCTAGCTCAAAACTCAGCTTATTCTCGTGTAGTCTAGCCAAAACCCCTAACTACACCTTCCTCACACCGCTTAACTAGAACACTTGTTTTATTCAAAACACCTGGTTAAAACCTATCGACTAAACCAAACCGATGAATCAAACCAAATCAAATTGGTTTGATTGAAGTTGGTTCAATTTTTATTAAAACTTAAACCACAATTCAGTTTGGTTGAATTCCAAGTTTACTCCACCATAGGGTTTCTATTCAAGTTTTCTTTTTCACCAGCCTGCCATTAACATCATTCCCCATCTTTCTCTCTCAGCACCATAGAAGAAGAAGAAGATCGGCCCGCTTTATCCCTACGTAATCAAATTAAACCGGTCGGTTATAATGAAAAATCCGACCGGATCCCGCTCATTTAGAATTACACCCCTATTTCTCAAAAACGTTATCTTCCATCTCATGCTACCGTCGTTCGTTAGTTGAAGTTCTTGCAAAAAATGGCAACTGGCGCTTCACTCGTTCGAGTTTCATCATTGACGCTGCTCTCTTCACTCTCTCATGGCGATGATTTCTCATCTTCATCAAAGTCCTCATCCTTCATGGGCGCGCCACTTAATTTTCTTCCTTCTTATCGTTCCAGTATGCCCGAACTTCCCTCAAACCTTGTAGCTTGCTTGCTTGCTTCTAATTCTATTTCTTATCATTCGTTTTGGTATTGGGTCGATTTTTTTCTCTTTCTTTGCAGGGAAACAAAATCCGTTTCATGAGAATCTTGTCATTGTATCCAAGAAAATATCGGGTCTGGAGGAAGCCATGAGAATTAGGAGGTACTGCAGACTCACGGACTTTAAGGCTCTTTAAGCACGTATGAGACTGTTTATTATTCTTTCATCTTATACGTTTATTTTCTATTTGATTCCGGTCGAATTCCCTGCTTATAATACTTAACTTGCTGGTTTAGGCTGCTTGATGTCTTGTGGTATTTCTTTATAGTAGTGCTCTTTGCTAAGTTAGACATTTTATTATATCGTGAAATCTACGATTTTTGAATGTTTATTAAAGAAAATAGATTACTATCCCTCGATTAGAACTCTTGGGTAGTTAATTATGAGAAATCCAAAAAGTTTTGAAATTGGTCCTCTACAAGTCCCTCCAGAAGATTTGTAGAATGATACGTGGCGTTACTCTCATTTTTATAACCAATGTATGAGGTGTTTCTCTATACACTTTTATTTCTCATTGTAATCTTGTTATATCAATGTAGTGACTACATTTTATGAGATAAATGAGGATGCTATGGATGTGTTAATCTAGTTGAGATATCTGAGCGTAACTACTGAACTCTATTCTCGTCCTTCTGTTGATTAGCGTTAATTTTGATTATATTTTGAGCAATAACCTCTTTTCATTATATAAACGAGTCTTGTTTCCATTTTAGAAAAAGTATTGAGTCGACCGATCAATATGATTGAAAAACAGTTATCTACTCATATTCAGCCGTGAGAAAGGGTTTATGCGGCTGGCTATCTATGGTCCTTCCTTTATGAATAAAGACTGTAATCAGATGTCATTTCCTGAAAGTCGTTGCTTTTCTTGTAGTTTCCACCTTCCATATTATTTCATTGTAGCTCTATCTACCTTTATAGTTTATTTATTTTTTCATGTAGAGAGCGTGAGCTTGGCATTGTACAAAAAGTTAGAAAGAGACAACCATTGAGGCGTGGGAAGGTATCTCCACGCCTTCCTGTGCCCGATCACATACAAAAGCCTCCTTATGTTGGTTCTTCTATACTGCCAGAAATTTCAAGTGAGTATCAAATGCATGATTCCGAGGGAATTGCTCAAATGAGGGCTGCTTGTCAGCTTGCCGCTCGTGTGTTAGACTATGCTGGAACTCTAGTTAGAGTAAGTTTTTGGCTTCTACATTCAACATCAGTTACTTTATCACCTAGCACATTGATATTGGAACCCTGTTGATAAATTGTGTCTAATTATTTATGATTTAATGTTGCTTAGGCATCTTGTTCGGAGGATGTGGATATGTTAAATGTCAAATGATATTTGAGTTTCTCTTGACACATGATTTTGTTTCAGCCCTCGGTAACAACAAATGAAATTGACAAAGCAGTGCATCAGATGATTATTGATGCTAGTGCTTATCCTTCACCTCTTGGCTACGGCGGATTTCCAAAGAGTGTTTGCACATCAGTTAATGAGTGCATGTGTCATGGAATACCAGACTCTCGTCAATTACAGGTTCCATATTTGTATATCAAATACTGACACAAAATTCATGTTTGTTACACTAACAATAATTCTTTTTGCAGAGTGGTGATATAATAAACATTGATGTGACGGTCTATCTAAATGTATGTTCTTAATTGTTTCTCATTCTAGATTTTAGTTCATCTCCATATGTGTTTTCTGCTTTTTGTTTCGTACATATAGCATTGTTTGTGTAATAGCGGCAGTGCTATTTCTTCCATTAGTTTTGGAACATCTTTGTTCTAGAATCTACTTAAATGCTGGATTTAGTAAACTCTACATACATGCTGCAAACCCATATTCTGAAAGCTATGTAGTGATGAAAATATCTAGTCTCTACTGTTTAGTCACCATAATACCAAAATGAAATAAAAACATGAATGTTAATGGGATTTCCTTTAAACCCAACCAAGCACAGAGATTCAAATCTTGGATTAAGAGATTATTCACATAATGATAATAAGATTGACAGAATTATGTTTCGTTACAACCATTGAAGGGACGATGATAACTTGAATAATGGGCATCAAAGAGTTATCTGTAATGGGGTGTTTGGCTCAAGAAGTTGGAATTGGGTGGGTTAAGTCCACTCCTCTTTGACCCAAGAAGTTCGTGTGCCCCATGACCAGAAGAACATCAATTTTATGTCTTATTAACTCCTTACATTATGAGCATGCTTAATGACTAAACAACTCTTCAGTCTTCACAATTCCACTCTTTGTCCCGAGCACTTCCTTAATGATTTGAAGGACTGGGGTTTGTCCTAATTTAAGGATTCCAAAACAAAAGAAAGAGAATGTTGACGGGAATATGTGGAATCATGGATTTAGATATCTTTTCATAATGGAAAAAGTTTGGATTCAACTAAAAAATAGCTTCTTTTACATTGGTGTAATCGTTTCAGTCTAAAAGAATATAAACAGGGTATATGTATCATATATATTCACAAAGATATAGATAATACAGTTATATCAACAGATAGATATATGGGAAAACTTGTTTTCACCTCTTGGGAATAGCACCCCTGGTATTTTGACTTCAGTGAAGTACGGTACAAGTTAGGGTTAAATCTCCCAATTGTATGGTAATGAGTTTTCAAGTTCCCAGTGATTTTTCTTGAGGTTAAAAAATTTGCATGCACAACTCCACGTGAGATCTGCCCTATTCATTGTATTTTGGTTAGTTTCCATGCTGTATGTACGTGCTAGTTTTCTTCACAGATATCTAAGTTTCCCCCCTCAAATGTTAGGGATATCATGGAGACACATCGAAGACATATTTTTGTGGAGATGTAAGTGACGGAATGAGGCGTCTCGTGAAGGTACCTTTTGTTAATTTCAGAGTAAGTTATTTTCTAATGGATGGCTTAATATTGAAGGTTATTCAAAGTTTGTAGTGCAAGTAATGCATCACCTTTGCCACTTCTTTGGTAGGCTTATTGTTTGCCTCTTTGTTTTTTGTTTTTTGTTTTTTTTTTTAGTTTCAGGGCATCCTCCTTAACCCAGTTCCCTAGGATGTTCCTTATTGATTTGATTATATCTCTGTTTCACATAAAAGAGAGAAGTAGAAGAAAATCTTTTTGAATAAATTGTTCATATCTGGTGTACTAATTTCTCTTTTTTCTTTTCCGTTAAAATAATTTTGTGGACTAATTTTAGTTCTATACTAATCCTTGTATTCTATTCTATGCTATTGCTTTTCGTTTTCCCTTTTATTGTTTAAATTCTGTTGGTATTTCAGGTTACTGAGGAATGTCTCGAGAGAGGTATCGCTGTATGCAAGGATGGTGCTAGTTTTAAGAAAATTGGGAAGAGAATCAGGTATTTCATATACTCTCAATTTGCTTATGTGTGGAACTACTTTTATCTGATGATCCAATACCAATTCTTCAAAAAGCACCTTTCTTTCTAAATAAAAACAAAACTTTTCATTGATATAATATAATAAAAAGAGACTAATGCTCAAAATACAAAGAGATATAATGATCATGGAGAACATTCTAAAAGTAGGGTCAGTGGGTGTACACTACTATCTCAACTAGGTTGACACAACCTTAGCACCATTGTCATTTTCGATTACAAAATACATCCAAAGAACAAATGTAATAGTTAATTGAGTTTTATTACTATACATTATTAAAACGTAAATCTAATTTAAGCCGGGGAAACGAAAACCATTCCAATTGAGATATATGTCTTGGATTGAATTATGAGCAAAGAGTTTAAATTATGGACACTAAGAGGAAGCAAGGAGCCGAGCTTAACCAAATCAATCCAACCACCCAATCGGCGTGTCGTGAAAGACTCATTGCTTGCATTCAAACCTAATTTCAGGCAAAAAGGCTTTGACTGCATTTGACCATCATATTTGGGCTTTAGATGAAAGCGAAGGACCTCTCGAGATTTGGGAAATATTATTGCAGAATGAAGGTACAAAAAATCCCAAAGTATATTAAAGTATCCGAAGAGCTTCCACCAACATTTACTAGAGATGGGGCATTGAGAAAACAGATGTTGTAAGTCTTCACCATTGGCTAAGCAAAGAGAACAAATACATGGAGATAAATAATGAGCTTGAAGCTTGTGTTGCATTGTGGATGAGAGCTTGAAGCTTGTATTTCCACAAGGATTGGAAGATGTCTTTATCAAGTGGGGATGATGCATTCAGACATCTTGATAAAGACTTAATCTTAGAACCCAAGGACACAGTTGTACAACCTATAATGGATCCTGTTCAAATAAGGTTGTCTTGATAAAGACTTAACCATGAACTTACTAGAGGATTCTGATAGACCTCCTATCTTACATCAATATAGCAGGAGAGAGAAGAAGAAGGATTAATACGTGGGTAACACGTGTGAGTCAGTTAGTGGGAAGAAATGAGAGATTAGTATAAATATATGAAATAGAACGGGAAAGTCAGTTAGAGTTTCAGTAAGAAGTTCCTCTCTGTCCTACCTTGAAAGATAGGTTGCAGAAGGTCTGAGTCGTATATTGTAATCGGGAATTCATTCCCTTACTACTATCCATAATATTTCTACGTTAATACCAATTGGATTTCCATCAAATTGGTATCAGAGCAGTTGAGATCTAGGGCGGAAGAGAAAGAATGGTGCAGACGCAAAGCGACGAAAGGATGGAAATATTTGAGAAGGAGATTAGCAAATTACCAGCGATAGAGAAGACCTTAGCCGAGTTATCGAAGAATATAGAGAGATAAAATCAAGTCATGCTGCGAATCATGGAATCGGCAGCGCAAGATCGATCAATGATGAATGAGAAACTGACCGAATTGTCGATGTGGAATTATCCAGCGAAGAGTGCAGACGAAGACGAAGGATCTTCAAGGCGGGAAGACAAAGTTAAAAAAAATGAAAAGAAGACAGATGAAGAGAACAATAACGATCGCCACAAATTCAAGAAAGTGGAAATGCCAATTTTCAGTGGAGACGATCCTGATTCCTGGTTATTTCGCGCTGAAAGGTATTTTCAAATTCATAAACTAACTGAATCGGAAAAAATGACAGTAGCAACCATTAGTTTCGAAGGAGCAGCGTTGAATTGGTACCGCTCCCAAGAAGAACGGGAGAAGTTTATCGATTGGGCAAATATGAAGGAGAGAATGCTAGTTCGATTTCGATCAGAGAGAGAGGGATCCTTGTATGGTTGATTTCTACGCATACAACAGAAGACAACAGTGGAAGAGTATCAGAACTTGTTCGATAAGTGGGTAGCACCTTTGTCGGACCTACTTGAGAAGGTGGTGGAAGAAACGTTCATGTCCGGGCTGAAACCATGGATTCAGGTGGAGATGGACTTTTGTGAACCCAAAGGACTAGTGCAGATGATGAGAATAGCGCAGAAAGTGGAGAACAGAGAAGATATTCGTCGAGAAGCTAACCTGCCCGGATGTTCCGGAGGAAGAGTAACTAATTCATATGGTGGAGCTAAGTCGAATGCGAATGCGAATGTGAATTCTGGTGAAGAAAAAGGGGGAACGGGTTGGCCGATGAGAACGATTACTTTGCAGAGGTCGACGACAGAAGGAGTTCGGAAGGAAGGGCCAACAAGGCGTTGTTTGATGCGGAATTCCAATCACGAAGGGAAAAGGGCCTGTGCTTCCGTTGTAATGAGAAGTACTCTCATGATCACAAGTGTAAGGCCAAAGAGCAAAGGGAATTAAGAATGATTATGGTTACGAAAGAAGGAGAGGAATTCGACATTGAAGAAGGAGGAGGGATTGAACAGAGTGAATTGAATACTATTGAAATAGCGGATGAGAGTCGTGCAGTGGTAGAATTGTCTATCAACTCACTGGTGGGTCTGTCTAACCCAGGAACCATGAAAGTGAAGGGATTACTGCAAGGGAAGGAAATCATAATACTAGTAGATTGCGGAGCCACGCATAATTTCATTTCAGAAAAGTTAGTAAAAGAATTGCATCTGAAGACGAAGGATACATCCAATTATGGTGTCATTTTGGGCTCAGGTACGACAATCAAAGGGAAGGGTTGTGAAGCTGTGGAATTGATGATAGGGGATTGGAGAATAGATGAATTTTTACCATTACAGTTGGGTGGTGTGGATGTTATCCTAGGAATGCAATGGCTGTATTCTTTAGGTGTAACTGAAGTTGACTGGAAGAACTTAATATTGACATTTACGTATCAAGGGAAGAAAATTGTTATTCAAGGAGATCTGAGCCTGACTAAAGCAAGGGCCAGTCTAAAAAAATCTGATGAAGAAGTGGGGAGATGAAGATCAAGGGTTCTTGGTAGAATGCAGAACCTTGGAAAGGAGAGAGTTTGAGGAGGATAATTTTATTGAAGAAGTGTTGACTGTGGAGGAATCTATAGCCGTGATACTTAAGAAGTTTGAGGATGTTTTTGAATGGCCAGAAACATTGCCTCCTAGAAGAGCGATTGAGCATCATATCCACCTGAAAAAAGGAGTGGATCCAGTAAACGTGAGGCCATACCGCTATGCCCATCAGCAAAAGACTGAGATGGAGAAATTAGTAGAAGAAATGTTATCATCAAAGGTCATTCGGTGAGTACAAGTCCATACTCCAACCCAGTGTTATTAGTGAGAAAGAAGGATGGAAGCTGACGTTTTTGTGTGGATTACCGTGCCCTGAATAATGTGACAATACCGGATAAGTTTCCTATACTGGTGGTTGAGGAGCTGTTTGACGAATTAAATGGGGCAGCCATGTTTTCGAAGATTGATCTGAAAGCAGGGTATCATCAGATACGAATGTGTGCTGAAGCGTGGAAAAGACAGCGTTTAGAACTCATGAAGGCCACTATGAGTTTATGGTGATGCCGTTTGGGTTGACGAATGCTCCCTCTACATTCCAATCATTGATGAATGCTATCTTTAAGCCTCATCTGCGGAGGTTTGTCTTAGTATTCTTTGATGATATTTTGATTTACAGTAAGGACTTAAAATCTCATTTGGCTCACATAGAAGTAGTGTTAGAAGTGTTGAGGAAAAATGAGTTGTATGCCAATAAGAAGAAATGTAGAGTGGAGTACTTGGGGCATATCATCTCAGGAGGAGTGGAGGTTGACCCGGAAAAGATTAGAGCAATCAAGGAGTGGCCTTGTCCAGTTAATGTACGAGAAGTAAGGGGATTTTTAGGCTTAACTGGCTATTATCAAAAATTTGTCCGGGATTATGGCACTATTGCAGCTCCGTTAACACAACTTTTGAAGATTGGCGGATTCGAGTGGAACTTGGAAGCACAAGAGGCTTTCACTAAGTTACAACAAGTCATGATGACTCTTCCTGTGTTAGCACTACCGGACTTCAGTATTCCCTTTGAGATAGAGACAGATGCGTCTGGGTATGGTTTGGGAGCAGTGTTGGTACAGAACAAACGTCCAATTGCTTTCTACAGTCATACCTTGGCAGTAAGGGACAGGGCAAAACCAGTTCAGAGATGGCTTCCTTATTTGTTGGGAAAGAAATTTGTGGTGAAAACTGACCAACATTCGCTTAAGTTTCTGTTAGAACAGCGAGTGATTCAACCTCAGTACCAGAAATGGATTTCTAAATTGCTTGGCTATGCGTTTGAAGTGGTGTAAAAACCCGAGCTTGAGAATAAAGCCGCTGATGCTTTATCTAGAATGCCACCTTCAGTCCAATTGAATCAGTTGTCGGCCCCAAATATAATTGATGTGGGAGTTATAAGGGACGAGGTAGAAAAGGATGAGAAGCTGAAGAAAATCAAGATGGAGTTGGAAGAAAAGGAAGGCAATCAGGAAGGTAAATTTTTGTTAAAACAAGGGATACTGATGTATAAAGATCGAATGGTATTATCTAGTACATCCAAATTTATCCCCATGATTCTGCACACTTATCATGACTCAGTATTTGGAGGACATTTAGGATTCCTGCGTACTCATAAGAGATTGACAGGGGAGTTATATTGGGAGGGAATGAAGCAGGATGTTAAGAAATATTGCGAAGAATGTATGGTTTGTCAACGAAATAAAACGTTGGCACTATCTCCACCTGGCTTATTAACACCTTTAGAGATTCCTAATAGAATTTGGGAGGATATTTCGATGGACTTTGTAGACGGATTACCAAAGGCAAACGGATACGAGGTTGTCTTTGTTGTGGTTGATAGGTTTAGCAAATATGGGCACTTTGTGCCATTGAAACATCCATACACGGCCAAGGGAGTAGCTGAAGTGTTTATCAAGTAAATAGTACGATTACATGGGTTTCCTAAATCTATAGTCTCGGACAGGGATAAGGTATTCTTAAGCCACTTCTGGAGGGAGCTATTTAGATTGGCTGACACGAGATTGAACTACAGTACCGCATATCATCCTCAATCGGATGGACAAACAGAGGTAGTGAACCGAGGAGTAGAAAGCTATTTGCGCTGTTTTTGTGGAGAAAAACCAAAAGAATGGGTGAAATGGCTGCATTGGGCTGAATTTTGGTACAATACTACGTACCAACGTTCATTGGGGATTACACCTTTTCAAGCAGTTTATGGGCGATTACCACCTCCTTTGATATATTATGGAGATCATGACACATTGAATTCAACGTTGGATGAACAGTTGAAGGAAAGAGATTTAGTGCTCGGAATGTTGAAGGAACATTTGAGAGTGGCACAAGACAAGATGAAGAAATATGCCGATCTAAAAAGGAGGGAAGTTCACTATCAGGTGGGGGATTTAGTGTTGCTGAAGATAAGGCCTTACCGGCAACTGTCTTTGCGGAAGAATATGAAATGAAAAGCTATCTCCTAAGTTCTTTGGGCCGTATAAAATAGTAGCAAAGATTGGTTCAGTGGCTTATAAGCTGGAACTTCCTGACAATGCTACTATACACCCTGTTTTCCATGTGTCTCAGCTGAAGAAGGTAATCGGATCCCACAAGGAGAATCAAAATGATCTTCCATATTTGACAGAGAATTATGAGTGGAAGGCTATATCGGAGGAAATCTATGGATACCTGAAGAATAAGGCGGGTGGATGGGATGTGTTAGTAAGTTGGAAAGGGCTGCCTCGACATGAGACGACATGGGAACTTTATGAAGATATACAACAACGTTTTCTAGATTTCCACCTTGAGGACAAGGTGAATTTGGAGGAGTGTAATGATAGACCTCCTATCTTACATCAATATAGCAGGAGAGAGAAGAAGAAGAATTAATACGTGGGTAACACGTGTGAGTCAGTTAGTGGGAAGAAATGAGAGATTAGTATAAATATATGAAATAGAATGGCGGGAAAGTCAGTTAGAGTTTCAGTAAGAAGTTCCTCTCTGTCCTACCTTGAAAGATAGGTTGCAGAAGGTCTGAGTCGTATATTGTAATCGGGAATTCATTCCCTTACTACTATCCATAATATTTCTAAGTTAATACCAATTGTATTTCCATCAGATTCCATGGATGAATGCCTTGAATCGAGGGATGAAGAGTTCTAAATTACATAGCAGCTGCTGGAATTCTGACAATTTCTCATCTTTTAGTTGTCTTCTATGCAATAAGTTTCGTGAGAAAGTCACCAAATTCCAATGGTCACTGATGCTGCCATTGGGGGCAGGAGCACTGGAAAAGATGAGGGAAGGTCAGCTCAAAAGGCTGGTCTGAACATCGTGGGTCAAACCAAAAGTAAATATTTTTTCCATTCTCTATCTTGAAGACTGTAAGAGATTCAAAACGACTGTAAATCTTTTAAATATTAATCCATTGGCTCCGTAAACTCCTACCAAACTTCCCAGAAGTGAGCCACTGATGCAGATCGACTTCATGTATGCTCTTCACAACTTTACACCAAAATGCATCAGGTTCTTTCAAAAACCTCCAGCTCCACTTGAATAACAGGGCCAGGTTTCTATTTTTCGGATTGCCGATTCCCTTCCCTTCTTCTTGCAAAGCTTTTGTGTCTAGCTCCCATCTCACAAGGTGATTCATCTTAGAACCTTTCTGCCCTTCCCAGATAAAATTACTCATTATCCTTTCTAATTCCGCTCTTACTGCTTACTGTATTTGGCATTTGAAAAATGCACATGTAGTATGTTGGAGATTCGCCAAAACTGCATTACAAAAGGTTTAGGTGGCCTCTTCTATGTTGTTTTTATGGAATGAATCTCTATTTCATTGATCATTTAGCAAAGGTACAAGCCTAAATATACTAATGAAGAATACATTTAAGAAAGAATCGACAGAATAATATCAGTATAATATCTCCTAACAATACTCTAAATACTCCAATAGACAGATTGTATCTCTTCCATCTGTCATGTCTCAAGTGCACCTTGTCTAGTATTTGGTTGCCAAAAAAACTATTTTTTGGGTAATCACATAGTGTGGCAGCCCCAAGTATGTGAAAGACTGATCCAGCCTTGCAATTAATTTGAGAAGCTGTTGATAGCAGAGTGTTTTCATCAATGTTTATCCCATACAGTGTCGATTTCTCCCAGTTCACTTTCTGCCCTGAACACCATTCAAAAAAGCCAATTGTTTTATAAGATTATCCAGTATAGCTTGCAAAATAAATTAGGTCCCTTCTATACAATACGAGGTCAAAAAAGCCGATTGCTCTTTTGAATTAGGTCCTTTTCTTCAATCGAGTACAAGGTCAAGAAATAACGTTTGATTGCTAGCTGAATGTCTTCCTCGAAGGACAGGAGGACTTCTTTTACTGCCTTTACATCAAAGAATTCCAAATTCTGAAGTTAGGTCATTCTCTTTCTTTCCTTTCTAATTTTTAGTCAGCCAACCAGGTTTTTCATCTGTCTTTCACTTTACGCAGCTTTTGATTTATTACAAAATCAACCTAACCAGCAGTATGATCATCTTCCAAGGTTTCTTTAATTAGACTTTGAGAAAGCAACATTCAACAGCCAACTATTGTAGAATCTGAATGGTGTGGGATCCCCAAAGACCTGCTCCTGCCTCTAAAAGCAAAGGAAAATGGTCTGGGAACATTCGGGCATTCCTGTTAACAATGGAATTATCAAATAGTTCATTCCATTCTTTGAGCCCTTTGTAATGAAAATACAAAGTAAAACAAAATTCTTTTAGAAAAAATAAATACGTTGGGCCATTCATTCAACACTTGTATCATTAATAGTTAAGAAACAGAGAATCATGGAAGCTTTCTTCTCCCATTATCCATTTCTTTTCAAGTTTTTCTTAGCACTGTTAATGATGTGCTCGTATGAATATCAACACCCAGACGATGATAAAAGGAAACTAAGAAAGTTGAGCTATTGATAAATACATAGAGGAAGTTGCTCTATCCCTCCCTCGTCAACTCCTTCCCAAGAAAATTTATCACAGTTTTCTGATTCTCAAGGCTTTTACTAGAGAGGAACTAAACACACACAGGCTCTTATATAGGGCAATTTTAGAAAAATGATGAAATATACAACAGGAAAACTCCGAGACAAAGGAATAACCAACCACTTTCTAATTTTCACATATCAGGTAGAGTAATAATTCAAAAAGAACTGAGTAGGCATTTCAAAATAATTGCCACAAAAATACTAATGTCCCAAAAGTAAGTTTGTAAGAAGTAATGTCCCAAAGTCCTAAAAAATTCTACAAGATCTTGAAGTTCCAGTTCCTCTGGAACCATAGCTCTTCAAAGGTAGGCTCACCACATTCAGCGATAAATTCTGCCTTGTTTCTGAGGGCTTATCCCAAGCATGATAATGGGAGTCCCTAAGGCTTCTACGAAAAACCATGCATGTATGACATATACTAAAAAAGTTGTTCTCTCTCACACCTTGAGTGTAGAGATGAGCTATCGCTCACCATAAAAGAAAGAGAACCCATTAACTCCATTTCTGGTGCAATTTTGTTTTTAAGTGGACCTAGCATTTGCTCTATCCAGGATGGCTTACTATTGTTGTCCAATATTCCGCATGTTTACATGTTTATGCAAGTGTACATATTTGATCAAGAGGCGACAATTTTTTACACAATGCACTTGTTAATTAAAAGCTGTAGAATTAAACAGTCTTACAAATTCTAGTTAAGCGTGGTTATCATAATTTTATATATAGTTTTGCAATGTGCTCTTGCTGAAACTTCATTACTATGATGCATATGTGCTATTTGTTATTTTATTCTGTGCCACGTTAAAATATTGATATATTTCTACAAGCTACCTGTTTCTTTAAACTAGTATGTAAAATTGCCAGTGAACATGCTGAAAAGTATGGATATGGGGTGGTGGACCGTTTTGTTGGGCATGGTGTGGGATCTGTATTTCATTCTGAACCACTTATATATCACCACCGTAAGTGGTTACCTCTCTCTCTGTCTCCGTCTCTCTCCCTCTCCCTATCTCCCTCTCTCTCTCTCCTTTTTGGGGCATCCTTTTGCTGCATCTTAGTTCTTGCCTAAATGATTGTCTGTTTTTTTGTAACTCATTGTTATTTGGTATGGCCAGGCAATGAGGAACCTGGACATATGGTTGAAGGTCAAACCTTTACAATTGGTGAGTGCCTCTAAAATCATTGTTGCCTTTCTAGGTAAATTTAGCTTTATAAGCTGCTGGTAACTTTGATCTTTAGCATCTCATTGAAATTCAATGTGTTTATAGGCACTACATTGAATTGTCGAGGATAAAAAGGAGAAAATAATTTTTCATTGAACTGCAAATTAACAAAATGAATACACTATACATGTGATGTTTGTGCGTGCAGATAATTTTTTTAAAAGTTTATCAAAGTGATGTGGAATACATTAATGGTCGAAGAAAATTGATTCAAATTTCATAATGTCATTTGCTGGTGGGAAATTTCTTTTTCCACCTTTTTTTGCCTCAAAAGAAAAAAACATCATCATTAAAAGGTCAAATATAGAAGAAAGGGAAAACTATTTCTTCACCTGAAAATTCAAAGGAAGAAGGCCCTCCCATTGGTTTGAGTATATATATATTTCACAAGAGTCAAACCTTTCATTGAAAGGATGGAAAGATATACTATTGCTCAAAAGAAACACTCCAAAAGGACTGAAGAAAAAGTAAAAGAAATATAAAGGAACTGCAACCCCTAACAAATGATAATGTCAAAACCTTAACAGAGAATTAATACATTAAATTGAATCAAGAGAATAAACAACGAACTGCCCATAGAAGTTGAAACAGACTTCCGAAAGCTCCATAGAGTATTGCAAAGAATCTCAATCTACCTTTTAAGGAACTTTTTTTGACAAAGAAACTTGTTGCGAGTTGCAAATTCTATCTAATTTCTTGTCATGACTCGAATCCAAGCTGATAACTTGGCATTAGATATCGTATTTGACTTCACAAGGAATGCTGAAAATCAATCTCAAATAGTTTTTTAAGATACAATTCACACATCTTCAAAAGGAATATACATAATGGATATAGGCCAAAAAACATTGTAAACTTCCAAAAAGGATTCGTTTTTCTCGAATAATGAAGGTTAATGAAGAATTTGAGAGAATTTTCCAGGCAAAGAAACCATCTTATAACTAATTAGTTGCTCCCTATGTTTATTTTTGGCTGTGGAGGTCAGTTATTTGCTGTGATGTAGCAAAAACTGTTCTAACTATCCACTTTCTTGTCTGTGTAGAAACTGATAAGAAGAAACCACTGTCCACAGTAGGGGGGAGGGGGAGAGTGTGTAAGGATAAAACTACGTGTGTGCACGGTCTAATTCAAGATGCAGTAGTTAGCAGTTGTGGTTATTAAGGACACTACCTTTTAAGTAAAAGCTAAAACATGCAAATAAAGGAAAGGTGACTACTGAAATATTAAAACTGTTCCTCTCTTATGGAACTTTTTCAAGCCAGGGAGATGGGAGTGTACCAATTACAATCTTGTTAAATTTTGTTTCATCTCTAATGAAACTTTACTGAGCATACCTTCAAATGTATCATTTTATTTCACTTTCATATTCGTAGATTTAATTTCTTCATTGCAGAACCAATTCTTACGATGGGAGGCATTGACTGCAGAACATGGCCAGATAATTGGACTACTTTAACAGCTGATGGTAG
The DNA here is from genome assembly GCA_025688845.1 of Cucumis hystrix. NCBI lineage: Eukaryota > Viridiplantae > Streptophyta > Magnoliopsida > Cucurbitales > Cucurbitaceae > Cucumis > Cucumis hystrix. The sequence goes on from CM046887.1 coordinate 2,977,469, forward strand.
TCCAGCTGCTCAATTTGAGCACACTATTTTGATAACTAGAACGGGAGCTGAAATTTTGACCACCCCTTGAGAAATTACATGTATTAGCTGTGTGATATATCTAATCTACTATGCATCCATTAGTCCATCTTACATCTGACTTAAGCAGCTGAATTTTAGTATATAATTCAAATCTGCGAGAGTTATTCTTTATACACAGGGGAAGAGGGATTTGATCGGAACTTGTTTGAAGTCCTCCTGTTGTTACTTATGTCCTAGGTGATGCCTGTATACTATTATGTTCGGAAAAAGATCTATAGTACTTGGATATTACATGGTCCTTCCATTTGCTATTTGACACGTCATTAGAGGAATACTACTTTGGTCCTTGTACTTCTAGTTTTTGTTTATTTTTTTTTCCGTACTTTTATAGATTAAATTTGGTTCCTATACTTAGAATTTTGGTTTGTTTTGGTCTCTACTTTCAAAATATTTATTTTGGTTCTTGAATTATCAAAAAGTGTATTTTGATCTCAAAAAAATGAAGTAAAAACGAAAATGAAGGAACCAAAATGGACATTTTTTAAAGTTTTGGGACTAAAATGAACGTTTTCAAACTATAGGGATTAAATGAACATTTTAAAAGTCTAGGGACCAAAATGAGTATTTTAAAAGTATAGTGATGAAAATAAACAAAAACTAGAAAAACAAGGACCAAACTATTTTTCTTAGTGATAACGTTGGTGATGTCATTGATGAGTCATACCTTTAAATTTCATAATTGAAAATATATAAAATTTAAATGTTTATTTATTATCCATTTAGCTTTTAATTTTTGAATTTTTAAAATGAACTTATAAACCACTTTTATTTATAAATTTCTATGTTTGGTTATTGAATTTTTTTTAAAAAATCATGTTATGTTTTGAAAACTAAAAAAAATTATTTTCAAAAACTTTTTTTTGTTTTTAGAATTTTAGTTTGAGGGTATTTTTAAGATAGATGAAAATCATAATAAACATATTGTCAGAAAACCAACATAACGATTGTCTGTCTAAATTATAGAAATAATTTATGAATTTTTGCATGAGTAGTTGTTGAACAAGAAATTTTGGACCAATTACAAATTGTTAATTATTTACTAAATTAAGGGCAAAAATACAAATAAAGATATAAATTGTTCAATTCTGATGATGTGGGATCAAATTAATTACTTTGGTTCAATTAAATATTATTTATTTTGAATAAAGTTGAATTGAATCCAAAAATAAACTTAATTTAGCTCAAATGCTAAATATGACCAAAATCCATGTAGTTTAGTTCATGGGTCTAATTCATAAACCAATAAAACCTAAGCTCATAAAGTCCACCTGAGAATTCTATAAATAGAGAAGTTCTCTTTATTTGATGAGGAGACAAAAAGTTTTACTTTAGAAGGTCTAGAAAGAATTTTCTCCCAATAATCAAAAGATTTTCCACTCTCAAAGATGAACTTTAATTTATGTGCTCAGTTTCCTTAAATCAAGCATATGCATTTAACCCAGAAAAAAAAAGAGGACCAAGTATTAGAGAACAAACCACATCGCATCATAATCAACATCAACACAAATCAAGCTCTCTAACGAATTAGCTTATCCATGCTCATGTGCATCCAAAGTTAGCTCTCGCACGTTAGAGTCAGACGATCGAAATTAGCTCTCGCACTTTTAAGGTCATGGTCGAAATCGGCTCTCGCACGAAATTCATGCGGCCAAAGTAAGCTCTGCATGCCAATGCGGATGAAGTCACATGACAATGCATGTAGCCAAAATCAGTTCATGCATCATTGAGAAGTCATGTGATAAGATTCAGCATTCGCGTACACTACATTTGTCACAATGGCAACTTGTTCACAATACTTAGTAAAATGGTTCGCATCATGCAGCTAGACTACTTGGGTTAACTACTAAGGACTCTTCCTCAGTTTGGCGAACCAGACAAAACCGACTTTCGCTTCTCATCAAACCTCTTAACCTTACTCCATCAAGCCACTCAACCGTCATTCCAACTCTTACTCTTCTCATCCCAAAACTTATGCTCTGATACCACCTGTCACGCCCCGTCCATTAGGGGTGTTTGCGGTTCGGTTTGGTTCGGTTTGAAGCTAAAACCACACCGAACCGTAAAATTAAAAAAAATCTTATTTGAAACCGAACCGAACTGCTCATTTGTGTCAAACCGAATGAAAATCGAACCACATATGCATAAATAAAACCAAATCAAAACCAAACCGCTTATACAAAGTTACAAACATAAAAATTTCAAAATTACAGACATAGATGTTTCAAACATTGAAATTTGAAAGTCCATCAAAACATAGAAGTTTCAAAATCCACCTAAGATAAATAAAAGTCCTACAGTTATACAAACTTCGTCAAGACAACTTGTCCTTTACGTTTTGATTAGGTCATTCTTCTCCTTCTAGTTCCTCTCCTTGATTTTTGCCTCTAATACCCGCTTTGAAGTCTAAAAAAAACTCTTATTATTAACATATTACTTATATATCTATATATTATATATATATATATATTTAATCTTTTTAAATAACGCAATTCGGTTCGGTTTGAGAATCGGTTCTTAACATCTTATATCGAACCGAACCAAATTTTATGCGGTTTTTTTGAAGTAGAAACCGAACCGAACCGTATGCATTCAGTTTCGATTCGGTTTGGGTTCGGTTAGTGATTCGGTTCAGTTTTCAACTTCATTTTGAACACCCCTACCATTCATAATGTCACACTTCGCGACCAAATGGAGGGTGTGCTGCCTAGACATTCAACGCATACCTCCCGCAAGATGATGCTTTAAACGCGTAGTAAGCGAAACAACTATTTTTCGTCTTTTCGCGTAGCTCCTCCATTTGAGCCTCAGAGACCTTCACATCTTTTGCAGTGGAAACAACTCAAGAAATAATCACTATAACTTAAAACTCCTCTTTATTAACTTAAAGCTTATAGGAGTACATACTTACAAGTAACAATTTTACTTTGCATGAAAATAAACCAACTTTGATATTCTCACATCCTTCTTCTTCTCACCAAGTTGCAACCTTTCGTGTCGTGGTGGATAAGACTCGGATCTCGTTCTCCTTCCTTCGGCGTCCACAATCCATCTCAAGAACATCCTCTGGGATCTTCCTTTCCCCCCTTCTCCGCTTCAGTTGCTTCTTTGAGGCGGGGTGCTTAGAGGTGTGAAGTTTTTCCTTCTCTTCTTTACCTTGTTCACAAAACAACCTCGATTTAGAAGACAATCTTTAGGGCTTCCTTTTCCTGCTTCAACTCTTCGACTTTTACATCTTTTTTTTCTTGCTTTGCTGAGGTTTGGGCGTTAAGGAGCGACAATCATACCAATCGACTCCTTAAACGTATGATGAGATGTCATGGCTAGCACGTCATGTAAAACTACATAGTAACTATGCCTTTCCTCCTTAACTAGGCTACAACACGTCAGAACCAACTTTCGCATGGCTTCAACGCTTGACAACTTGGAGAGGGGAAACACTTGAAACATAAGTCAAACAGCTTAGTGAGCGACATGTTTTAAGAAAACTTTTTTGGGAAAAACACATATAGAATCCATAAAGATCAAGCCACGATAGGTAAAGTACATTAAGCCAAACGCATTACATATTGCATAATCTACAACAATTCAAACAACCACACAACGAGTGCTACAATGCCATATGCTGGAACCATTTCACAACAAGCTCAACTCTAAGACCTGGAGTTATCTCCTCGCCTAGACATGAGATTCGCTCTCACCAATATCATTCAAGTTACCTGGGATTTTCACCAACGTCCCGCCACATTCATTCATCTCCAGACCTGGAAGTCACATTCAACCAACATCCCATTTCTATCTTACTCAGACTTTACACAACGAGCGCTACAACACCATACGTTGGATTCATTTTACAACAAGCTTGGCTCTGAGACCTAGGATTTGCTCTCACCAACATTATGCGGGTTATTTGGGATTTCCACCAGTGTCTCGCCACATTTATTCATTCTCAGACCTGTGAGTCACGATCAACAACATCTCATCACCATCTTACTCACACAACCACACATATATGATAAAAGGGAGCAACGACTCATCACTTTACCCTTAGCACAGAGTATCACATATTAGTAAAGCATTTATAAACATAACCATAGAGGAAAGAATATTCAACATATAACATTTAGAGAACATCACATTTCCAGAATGAGGATCAATTTTAGAAATTACCTTCGAAATTCGATTCGTCATTCACAATTATTCGTAAATATCATTTTATCACCTTTAAGAGAATATTCATATTCATTCATAGAAGATGTTTAATCATTTATAAAAACGTATCTTATTACTTAAAGTACCAAAATCTATGAAACGTGTTTGATTACTTACGATAACGTAATCGGTCATTGGAAACATTTGTAAATCATGTTTAATGCTTTCAAACAATACTTGTAAAATAGTATAAACAATGTATTAACAAAACATATAATCTATGTTGTCACTTACGGAAGATACTTAGTCTCAACTTCTTCCTTTTCGGTTTTCGGCTTTCTCCCTTCGTTCGACGATTGAAAGAATCGTCTGTTCAACAATTCTGAACCTTCTCCTCTTACTTTTATTAGAAAACTAGAGTCTCTTTTTTGTCGTTCCTTTTTATTTTGGCTTACGACCTTATTTATAGAGGCCTTTAACACCTCCAAGGGTCACTTCAGAGCTCTACATGTGTCACCTTACTAATCGCGTTATGTTACCAACCCGAACTTGACATGCAATCTAATCGTTAGCAGCAATTTGACTTTCCCTTGAGATGAACACTTTATCTCTTTGGGAAGCCAAACTCTTAATTGCCCCACTGAATTTTCTCTTTCTGAAAAGTTACGGTCGTTTTCTTTTCCACAACGAGTTAGCATGTCGCTTGACAAGACATTTACTTTATCTCCTCAATCTCTTGAGCACATATACTTCTTCCAGTATCCTGCCAAACGTCTCGCTCTTGGCGCCAACACAACGCCTTCCTCGCCAGTCACTATTATCGCGTTGCCTACCTTCACGCGATAGAACCTTTGGCTTATGCCCTCTCTTTCCATTGCCTACTCCCTTATAGCATCCTTTCTCTTAGGACGTCTCAACACTTATCCGGAATTAAATTTTCAGCAAAGCCCCCTTTTCGTCCAGATCAGGGTCCACAATGTTTCTTAAGAAACCTCGTGCGAACAGTAATACTTATTTATGAGAATTAGCTCTAATCAAAGTTTAAAATATCAATCTTAATTGTTTTAAAGTAATCAAAATTTAAACTAAACATAAAAATTGTCTATCTTGATTGCATGCTAGAAATCATATGAGTTTCAATATTTCCCCCTTATTTTTTACACTTTAGCTTTGATTTTATTAATTTATATTAGATTACCATATTTGATTTTTGTCACACCCTGCCACAAGACAACCAAAACGCAGGAAGTAGAACGAATAGGATGCGATTTAGCTTAAACTTTGCTATTGGTCTTACTGCCAATCTTATTCCTAACTCTTTTTAAACTATCAATCACAACTCAAAGTGCAACAGTGGTTAACCTTTAACATCAAGTATGATAAATACATAACTAAAACGAATACTTTATTAATAACAGGCATTTGATGAGAACATACAATTATAATCTTTTGACCAAATAAATTACATTTATCCAAAACTCCTTAATGTCTGGTAGCTTTCTCAATGCACCGCACGCTCGTCAACTTGGTCTAAACGCCTGTTTCTGGAGGATGAGATTTTTAAAACGTAAGTCTAAGAGTCTTAGTAGGGTTTTATGAAATCCTTTTCTCAATGCCCTTTGATAAATTCTTTCCGCCAAATGATAACTTCCAACACAAATCAGTTTATCAATAAACACTTTATTTCGTTAAACATGTCAAAACGCATGCATTCATTATTACAATAGAATTAAATCAACTTGCAAATCTTATCAATATACATTTCTATAAATTCTTTAAATAAACTCTTTTATCTTTGTATACTCTATACCCAGAAAAACTCGGTCAAGATAGCAGAGCACCTTTGGTCATGCTATTCATAATAAACTCAGTCAAGATAGCAGAGCACCTTTGGTTTTACTATCTTGCCTAAACTCGATGGTAGCGGCTAAGTGGTCAGCATAGCCCTATACCCCTGACTGTGCACATTGACCATCGAGAACTTGGTATATAGAGTACCATGCTTTCTCTTTAAAACTATTTCATTCAAACTCATGCTCTTTAGACATTTCTATCTTAGAACTCCACATGCTTATAAATCATGTCTTTGCAAATAACTTTTCATAGTTACATTACATGCTTTGAAATCATTTCTAAATAACATACTTAAATACTTTCTAAAACATGCTTGTAAATCGATAATCTCATCATTCAATCATCAAAGTTTGCTTAAAACATTTGATAAATAGTTGGATTTGGAAATCACGTTTAATAAATACTTTTAGAAATCAATGTGTCACTCACCACACTTTATTAAAGATCCTCCTCTTCCTTATCTTTTCGCAGAGTCTTCTCGCGGAACAAATCGCAGCACTTAACACTTTGTTTTTCTTCTTCTCGCCAAAGCAAAACAACATCATTTTAACTTTTTTTTTAATAAAATATTTTTGCTTACTTAATAACCAGGTCCTTTATTTATAGAGCCCTTAAACTAATTTAGTCATGCTTTAACTCTTCTCAGTTCGCCAGCTCCTGCTTAAAACTTTACACTTGTAAATTTAATATTTAACTCAGTCATGCTTAAATACTTAATCTTACACGTTAACCCCTGTCAAATTAGATTGACATTCTCTTCTCCAGGCCTTTCTTCTTGCCTAACTCTATATCGCGAATAACTTCTACCACTTAACATTTCTCACGAATAACTTTATTGTGTGATTACATTTTTTTTTCTCCAATAAACCTTCCTCACGAACTAACCAACTTTTATTCGCATAGAACTCTTATCGCGAACTTAAACTTCAAGGCTTCCTTGCAGACTTTTTCTTTGCAAAACACTTAATTTTCTCACGAAGACCATTCTAAAACGCCCATTATGAACACTTAGTCACATGTTTACCTCTTAAATCTTAACTTAGACACGGGTTTCACAATTTTTGTTTTAAATACCTATATTTCACAATTGTTGTACTATAAAAATTAAACATTTGTATTTTAGGAGGGGTACCTTTTCCTTTTTAAATCTAGACATTTTTTTTAAATGAAGAGTAGAATTAGAAACTTTTCAACATGTTTTAAATTACATTGTCTAGTGGCTCAAAAGAATTATAATACATAAAGGTTTTTTTTTTTAAAAAAAAAACAAACGACCAAAATATTTACACTGTATAGAACAATTTTGAAATCGAAAAAAGTACACAGACCCACAATGAAATACCAAAAATCCCCAGTCAACATGTGATTAATCGGTCACACGTTCGCGTGTAATTCTTGTTTTAAACGATCATGAAACGTGATCGTGTAGAAAATGATACACGTCGTGTAGGTAGTATTAACACAATCATGTAGTTCTTTTTAACGATGGAAAAAATGCTTCAAATCTAAACAATGGTGTTGACAACTGAAACACCCCAACCTTCTTAGAAGGTTGAGATCATTACTATTTAAATAAAAGATGTGGGGTTAATGGTTGAAAATTGGTAATACTATTGTTATCATTATTAATTATTAAGGAAAGATATGTTATAAGGGATATTAATGAGGAAAGAGGGAAAATTAAATAGGAATAGGAAGAGATGAAGGAAAAGAGGAGTTATTTGGGGAAAATTAGATAATAATAATAATAATGGTATTAATGTTATTATTATTATTAGTATTTTACATATTAAATACACCCTCGGGATGCTTGCCATAGTTACAATTCATCTTCTTCCTCACAAAGAAACCCTAGCCGTCACAAAGAAACCCTAGCCGCCGCGAACACCACCACGACGACGGTCGTCGGACGAAGTCGTTCGCCTCCGTCTCATCGGCCAGCCGCAGCTTCCAGCCGCCAGCGTCCAGCCGCACGAGTTCCAGCCGCACGGGTCCAGCGTCCGTCTTCACCGAGCCACAGCGTCCAGCCGCAAGCGTCCGTTTTCACCAAGCCGCGCGGGCCGTCTTCGTCCGTACGTAAGCCGTAAAGCCTCAAGGTCCGAGCCGAGTCTCTTCATCAAGCCACTTGAGCTGATTTCATTTGGTTCAAGCCATTCCTTGTTGTGGAGTCACTTTGGTGAGTTGGACTATTATCGATTGAGATGGTACTCCCATTAATTCCTATTCTATTTGAATAAATAAAGATTATGGATTTAGGTGGATCTATGTTTTCTTGAAGGAACGAATATAGTTGGAGGAACTGAGACTGTGAATTGTTTCACTTAGGGTTGTGTTGGATTCAACCCTAATCTTCGGGATTGAGTACTGGGAGGAATTGACGGTCAACCAGTGAATTATTTTTAGCGGATCTTCAGGTAAGAGAATTTTTCCCTTTTTGCCTGAGATGCATATTATTGATGCATGATGTGATTATATGTATCTATGAGATTGTGTATGTTGAGTTGAATGTTGATTTTATGATGAGCATGTATAGCCTATAGTGTTCTGTTGGTCTGCTGGTTAGAGTCGTACCACGAGGGGTCCATTAAGGTCCTCCCATATATATGTTGAGTATTACTGAGACGTGATTCGACGGGATCACTTACAGCCCGACTCTCCTTTAGGGTGACTCCTTCGGGATCACCGAGAGCCCAGTTCAGTCTCGGTGGGACTACTGGATAGCGTGCGTTCGGGAGCACCATAGAGCGTGGTACCTTATTGCAGGACTCTAGCAAGAGACTAACAACACATATGGAGACTAAGTACGGGTCTCTTACTGAGTATAATTTTATATACTCATTCTCTCAATGTTTAAATTTTCAGGTAAAGATAAAGGCAAGGGCAAGTTGGCGAATGACAAGAAGTGACCGTGGTTCGCCATAGGGAATAGTTCAGTTTTTCCGCATTTATGATTCAAGAATTATTCTTTTTAGAACTTTAGAACTTTAATTATTTTAAAAGTATTTCTTTTATTTTTATGGGCCCAAATCAGTATTTTATTTTATTATTCTCACTACTTATTTATTTAAATATTTCTCAAAACTTATAAAACTAATTTGCCTTTTAAAAAAAAAAAAAACTACATT
>CM046887.1:2988889-3006012 GCA_025688845.1 Cucumis hystrix
ATGGTTGAAAATTGGTAATACTATTGTTATCATTATTAATTATTAAGGAAAGATATGTTATAAGGGATATTAATGAGGAAAGAGGGAAAATTAAATAGGAATAGGAAGAGATGAAGGAAAAGAAGAGTTATTTGGGGAAAATTAGATAATAATAATAATAATGGTATTAATGTTATTATTATTATTAGTATTTTACATATTAAATACACCCTCGGGATGCTTGCCATAGTTACAATTCATCTTCTTCCTCACAAAGAAACCCTAGCCGTCACAAAGAAACCCTAGCCGCCGCGAACACCACCACGACGACGGTCGTCGGACGAAGTCGTTCGCCTCACGTCTCAATCGGCCAGCCGCATGCTTCCAGCCGCCAGCGTCCAGCCGCACGAGTTCCAGCCGCACGGGTCCATGCGTCCGTCTTCACCGAGCCGCAAGCGCCAGCCGCAAGCGTCCGTTTTCACCAAGCCGCGCGGGCCGTCTTCGTCCGTACGTAAGCCGTAAAGCCTCAAGGTCCGAGCCGAGTCTCTTCATCAAGCCACTTGAGCTGATTTCATTTGGTTCAAGCCATTCCTTGTTGTGGAGTCACTTTGGTGAGTTGGACTATTATCGATTGAGATGGTACTCCCATTAATTGCCTATTCTATTTTGAATAAATAAAGATTATGGATTTAGGTGGATCTATGTTTTCTTGAAGGAACGAATATAGTTGGAGGAACTGAGACTGTGAATTGTTTCACTTAGGGTTGTGTTGGATTCAACCCTAATCTTCGGGATTGAGTACTGTGAGGAATTGACTGTCAACCAGTGAATTATTTTTAGCGGATCTTCAGGTAAGAGAATTTTTCCCTTTTTGCCTGAGATGCATATTATTGATGCATGATGTGATTATATGTATCTATGAGATTGTGTATGTTGAGTTGAATGTTGATTTTATGATGAGCATGTATAGCCTATAGTGTTCTGTTGGTCTGCTGGTTAGAGTCGTACCACGAGGGGTCCATTAAGGTCCTCCCATATATATGTTCGAGTATTACTGAGACGTGATTCGACGGGATCACTTACAGCCCGACTCTCCTTTAGGGTGACTCCTTCGGGATCACCGAGAGCCCAGTTCAGTCTCGGTGGGACTACTGGATAGCGTGCGTTCGGGAGCACCATAGAGCGTGGTACCTTATTGCAGGACTCTAGCAAGAGACTAACAACACATAGGGAGACTAAGTACGGGTCTCTTACTGATTAACCCCACATCTTTCCAAAATACTTTATTTTCCACAAAAATTAAAGTCATCTCACAAAATAACACCCAAAATTAATAAAATGATAACGAAATATCTTGAAAATTTTGGGGTGTTACAACAACGCTAGCTAAACAATCTTGTTAATCATGTTAAACGCTCGCGTTGACTAGGTAAGCGATCGTTTAGATCATATCGATCAAACGATTGTGTAGTTCTTTTTAAACGATGAAAAAAGGACTTCAAATCTAAACGATCGTATTAACTAGGTAAACGATCGTTTAGATCATATCAAAGTAGTATTTAAACGATCTTGATATTCTGAAAGAGGAGTTGGAAGAAAGAAACAGAAGATGAAGAAAAGAAAGAAGAGAAGATGAAGATGAAGAAAGAAAAGAAAGAAGAGAAGACGAAGAAAGAAAGAAAGAAAATCTAGAAGAGGAGCCGAATAAACCTGGAAGAGAAGATGAATAAAATCACAAAGAAGAAGAAGAAAGAGATGTGACAAATCGTCCGCAATATTAAAAGCAAATATGAAATAATTTATAAAAATATTTTATGAACTTTTTGAACTTTTTGATTTTGTTACACTAACCGTAAATATTTTGATGTTTTGTTATATTTATTGTAAAAAACAAGCACAAAATTTGCCAAACTATTCTCATTTATCAAACTTATATATGTTTTAATTTCAAAAACTAAAACTAATTTTTTCTCTTGCATGAGTGAACTGTATTTAACTATAATATTACATCACAACCCCATGCAAATTAAAAGAAAAAACATAGCAAGACTATAAATGGATTATTAAAAAAAAATTAGCATTCATAAGATTACACATAATAATTAAGTCATTTAGAAGCTCTTTAATCAATGTGGGTTGTTTGATTCTTTAGATGGTGCCTTCTCTTTGAGTTCTTCAGTGAGCAATCTTATGGAGTCTGAAACTTCAGCTTTGTATACATAATACCTTGAAACCACTAGGAAGAAGATGAAGTTTAAAAAGTTTAGAATCGCGAAAAACCCATAGTAGTAGTCGAGATGCGATGCGTTTAAGTTGTTCAAGATCCACCCCTTCCGTCCATTTCGCCTGGTAAGGTTGGCAACAGTCGAGAGAAGGAAGCTACTGAGAAAATTTCCTGTCCCGATCGCAGTTGTCGAGTACGAAGTCCCAAGACTTTTCATGCTTTCTGGTGCCTGTGTTAAGAATATGAATAAATGATCAGACACAAATGCTTACCTTCTAGCTAGGCTAGCTAGTTTCATGATACAGTTTATCGTGATCTATCATACTAGACAGCTGCTATATTTCTTTATAAATATTTTACTTAAATTTTCCATATTTAGTTCTCATCCACATTTTTGCAGTATTTTTTCAGTGTATATATGCATTTCAAGTTGGTTTTGTTAAACTATAAACAAGAACGTTATTAAACGAGACGATATATATACCTGATCGTAGAAGAACTCAATCTTAGACACCTCCATGAAGGCATCAGCAGTCCCCATGAGAATAAACTGCGGTAGCAAAATGAAGATACTCAATGGAACTTGGGCGCCACTCTGAACAACACCGTGCTCTTTGGCGACCGCCAAGCGCCGCCGCTCGACGAGAGAACAAACGACCATGATCAACATATGGAGGACAATACCAATTCCCATCCGCTGAAGGAGAGTGATTCCCCTTGGATTTTTGGTGAATTTCCTCATGATTTTGACGAAGACTCGATCGTAAAGTCCAATGCTTATAAGCAACGAAACGGTGACAAAACCGCTCAAGCTGGCCGGGGGGATTTCAAAGTTGCCGATTTTTCGGTTTAGAGTGGTTCCCTGTTTTATGAACAGAGTGTTGACTTGAGCCAACATGATGCTTGGGACAAAAGTTGCAAATAGAATTGGAATCATTCTGATCATTTGTTTTGTTTCTTCCACTTCAGTTACTGTGCATAGCCGCCATGGATGAGTTGAACCAGTTTTTATTGAAGCTTTGTTCAAGAAGCTGATGGAGAAGAAGACAATATATATGGGGTTAATATCAGATTTTTTTATTTAAATTCAATTTTTTTCAATGTATTTTTAGTTTTTTTTTCCTTCTAAACATTCAGTTAGAACTCATTGTCTAACATAAATAATAAATTTTAACAAAGATTCAATATGAGAACTCATGAATATCACCTTGTATTATTAGAGAAATTTGTAGTATGATAACCTTTTCGTTTTTTTTTTTAACTATAACTCGAGTGAGGAAAATCTATCAACTTTTTCTTTAAACTAAAAGAAAACATTAAATAAAACAACAAAATAAACTTAATTTTTTTCCCTTAAAATTAAAATAAGAAAATGTTAATAAATTTGTCAAACATATACCTCAAAGAGGGAGTGGCCTCCATCCTAAACTTCCTCTTCTTCGTATACTCCTCCAAATCCAACTCATACAATTCCTTAACGTCCCTAGGCAGCGGCAGTTTTCGCTTCCTTACGGCCGCGACGAGAACCTTACCCATTCGAGAAAACGGACTTCCTGCAGGAACCTTGTGGCGGTAGAATGGAATTCCGCCAACGAAAATACCAATAGAAATGGCGAGGCCAAGAGTGGGAAGGCCATAACCAAGGGTCCAACCAATGTTGTCTTGAATGTAAACCAGAATTATGTTAGCAAAAAGGGTGCCAAAGAAAATACTGAACATCCACCAGTTGAAAAACGAGAGTTTTTGCTTCTTTTCCTTCGGGTGGAAGTCGTCGAATTGGTCGGCACCAATCGTGGATATATTCGGCTTTGTTCCACCCGTGCCTATCGCGAGGATGTAGAGGGCACCAAAGTAGACAGCGAGCTGCAGCGAGGAGGCCTTCTCACAATGACCGGAGGTCGGATCGGCACACGGCGGTGGCCGTAGGGTTGGGAGTGAGACAGCCATTGTTAGAAGTGACATACCCTGTATGTAACATAATGTTCGTACAATGTTGGCATACGTATTGATAAAAATCAAGAAAAATACATAAGACAATGAGAATGAAGTAATGAAAACGTTACATATAATTTAATATAATATCACTATTACATATAAATTTAAATACTCACATAAAAGAAAATGAGAATGAAGTAAGGTTGGAGAATTTAACCTCAATTAATTTGTTCCAACATATTTTTTACTTAAAAAAAGAAAAATAAATGTTCAAATGCGAAGAAAAGAACAATCTGATCATTGAATATGTTCACTTGGGCAACAGACCCAATATCAATTGATAGCACGTACCAAATGTAAATTCATCAAAGGTTATAGTGATTATAATGAAATAGGAAATGAAGAAGGTTATAGTAATGGCATGAAATAGGAAAAGTTACAAGTTTAATTTGTAAATTTTTTATATTTGTGTCTATTTGGTTCCAAAAATTCTAAAGTCTTTTTTTCTAATACAACAATTAAGGATAGTAATTCAAACTACAATCTTTTTTCAATTCTATATCTAAATTTTTTTAAAAAAAATTAAAAATAAATCAATAAATACAAATACAAATTTATTGTTTAATAAAACTCTAAGTCTTCGGTTAATGGAATTGTAAAGAATATAAAAGTTTATAAACTTAATTTGTAATTTTAAAACATTAGAGATAAAACCAACACAAACTTTAAATTCTTTCTTTAACTTTGGTAATTTAGTTAACTTTGTTACTATGTTAACTATACTTAAAAGTTAGGGTGAATAAAGATTTGGAAAATGCAAATTTTCAAACTAACTGTTTATGTTCAAACATTTTTCAGATTCAAAAGATTCTCTGACTTCAGTTTAAGTCTTTCTTTTCTCAAAAAGTTAAAAAGGTTTGATTTTTTTTACCAACAAGATCAATAAATGTTCATAAGAGTTTTTCACTTAGTCAAAAGAAATATTATGTTTATATTTTAATAAAATATAATCTTTGAACTCGTAGTCTTATTCTTTAGCTATTTCAACTAGCAAAAGGACAAATAGGACAAACTTCTTTTAAAAATGTGTGATGAATAATGAACTTGACATCTTATTTTAATGATAATAAAGTTGTAAAAAAATTAAGTTTACTTAAAGTATAGACTTTTGGTCAAAAAGTGTGACAGCAAATGTCAGACTGACAGTGATTGAATAAAACATTATATTGCAAAAATTGAGAAATTGAGAGAAAACAAGACAAGACAGCCAAGGTTGTCAACATTTGAGTCTAAATTATTGGTTCCTTCTTAAGAGTTAATTGTCCAAATTGCCCAATAAATAATATATAAAATTATGAACCACCCTAGATATTTCACATATACTTCCAAACTATATGCAATAATTCAAACCTCAAATAGTTAAAAAATAATTAGAAGAAGAAACTTGAACGAGACTCCTTGATTTGTGAGTATCTTACAGAATAATATATGTTTGATTTGGATTCTACTCCATTTTAAAATTCATATTTCTTACTAGTTTATCTCTTCCTTTGTACTTATCTTCCTCTCTTATGGTGATGTTGTTTCAATAGACAAAAAATTCTAAAAACAAAAACTATATGCTATTTCTTAGTTTTTTTTATGCTTTATATAAAAAGCAAGTAAATATTGGAACAAAAAGAATTGTAGTTTTTTATAAACTTAATTATTTAAAATAAAAAATAAAATGATTATGAAACAAAACAAAACCCAAAAACTCTAATAATTTGAGAGGTGAGAGAATATATACCGATAAGTAAATAATAGAGGCAACAATGAAGGTCCAAAATCGACCAAGATAGGCATCGGCAACATAAGCACCCAAGATGGGAGTCATCCATACAGCCCCAACCCAATTGGTCACATTATTGGCTGCAACCACTGTCCCTTGGTGCAGTCTATTTGTCAAATATATTAGTAAATTTGAAGATATCCCATAAAATGCCATCCTTTCAAACACTTCATACACTGCACCCACAAACCCAAATCAACAACAAAATTTAAATATAATTCTAACTACTTTATATTAGAAAATAAAATTTTTAAAGCCTTATCTAAAATGATGATGATGTGCCAACTAGAGATTGGGGAAAGAATATTCATACTCTCGTAATAGTATTAACATAGAAAATTACAAGAAGGTCAAAGGACCAAGGAAACCGTATTTATGGGTTCAATCAATGTATGGTGGCCACCTATACCTAGAATTTAATATCCTACGAGTTTTCTTGAGTACATCTAATTAAATAATATTGTAGAGTCAGGTGGGTTGTTCAATAAGATTAAGTCGTAATTCAATAAGATTAAGTCGAGCTACGAGTAAGTTAATCCAGCTGATAGAATATATATATAAATGATTTTTTTTTCAACTTGAAGAAGCTAAGGGTTACGTTTCAACTTTATACTTGGATATATGATATGTTTTGTCATGTGATGAGCTAAACTAAAGCGGCTAGTGTTTGTCTATATCCATATATAATTATAGAGAGAGAGAGAAAATTTGAAGATAGGTTGGATGTGAATTATTGTGAACCAACCATCATGGGTAGATAAGATACTCCATTCCACCAAAATACTACCTAATGGAATGAACCAAAACAAAAAAGTTCTGTTTTCTCTTCCACCTTTGATATGTTGCTATCATTATTATATATAGTCTAGGGGTAATTGAGTATTAACACTTTTTTTCATGAATCCAAAATTAAATATCTTTGTATCAAAATTTTACTAAAACCATACAACTAATAGCATATTGGAGAGGGTGATTACTAAAATAACTAAAATTATTTTTATCATTTTCAAATATCACTCATATAAACATTGTATTAAAAGTATAATATTAAATACTAAATTAGTTTTAAGTAATTAAAACAAAATTTCATATTGACAAAAAGTCACATTAACAATTTCAAAATCCCTCCATAACACCAACTAATAAGAATTACTCCCACAAGAAAATAAAGACGACACAGACACCCACACAACAAAGGATCAAGAAGCCTTCCATGATTCTGTTCCATTCCTTTAGAAGCACTGATATGAATATACATGGCAGAGACCAAATGAGCATGGATTCAAATTAAACATAAATAATTTAGATTTGTCATCTAAAAGGACACAGAAACGAATATGAAACAAACACTCAACAAAATATAAAAAAGACGAAGAGAGAGAATAGAGAGGAGATTCGAAATTAGGAAGAAAAGAGAGATACCAACAACAAAGGAGCAAGCTCTCCATCCGCCCCTTTTGGAGCGACGAACTGGGTTGCCCTTGAGATCCACAGTTCCATCTTGTGTGTAGTCATCAGCCAAACCTTCTTCTACGCCCATCTCTCTCTCTTCTTTTTCTCTCTCTATATATAAGTATATTTCAAAAGTTCAAATTCTGATTTTGCTGTGCTGTGCCACACACAGAGACAGATGCAAATTTAATGGCTAATTCTATATTTATATACAAAGAGACAAGTGAGGAGGGAAAAAGGAAAAAGGAAAAAGGAAAAAAGAAAATCATTGTTTTATATTGTATTGTACTTTCCTATCGTATATCAATATAATAAAATACACATGTCTGTATGTATATGCACACACATATCTGAGAGGCAAACAGATGAAGAACAAAAATAACCTAATTATAAACTATAACAATATTAACTTTCTTTTCGTAAATGATGGAGATGGATGGAATAACAATTTTGAGAATACTCTAAATCTACGTAAAATATAAGTTTGTTCTCCTCTCTCGAGATGTGAAAAAAAAAAATGTACAACTAACAAAATTTTTAAGAGATATAATAACTCTTTCGAAGAACAAAAATGGATTCTATTTCTTTCACCCAAATTAACTCTCTTTACTTACACTTTTGACCTCCCAATCTCATTTCAATTCACATCATTTTATAGTATTAAATTGTTGTTTGGTAATCATTTGGAAATTGAAATGTGAAACTAATCAACATGTTAGCGTTGTATGAGAAAATATAAAATATTTCTGCTTGTTTGTATTCATTTGGTTTTTTGTTTTTAAGTTTTTGAAAATTAATTAAGCTTATAAACGCTTCTTCTATCCATGGTTTACCAATGTTTTAAAAAATCAAACAAATTTTTTAAGATAAAGGTAACTTTAAAAGAAAACAAAAATTGCTTTCCTTTTTAATTGGGCTAAAAATTCAACTCTTTTTACTTAAGGAAAATTTAAGTCATTTTATGAAATTGAAAAGAAAGACCTAACTTTCAAAAATAATAATAAAAAAACTAAATGGTTACTAAATTGAGATTCATTTATTAATTTTTGTTGTTGTTTAATTCGTACAATTTTTTTAAAAAAAAAATACTCATGACTATCAAAATTTGTGTAAGATTAAGACTTCTACATTATTTTTACATCATTTTTGAACCTTGCCTAGTGTCACGGAGTCAACCTTTCCTCGACAAACTCGAGGTAGTGATACCTAGCTACCTTTCCACACATTCAAAAGTTCAATGATAGCCAAAAAAGAAATTAGAAGGTAAATGTTTTCTTAAATTTTGTTTGGAAGAATGTCTGATTTTGTTTTGATTTAATGTAATAATTATTGTATAGCATAAAGAAACTACTAAGTCTAAGTTGATTTATTATTTAGTATAGAAAATAAGTCTAAGTCTTCCCAACCCTACAAACTACTTATTGTTATCAATTTTGCATGAAAAGATCTATGAAAGAGTATTAAAATAGTTCAAATTTATATCCAGTACGTATTTATTAATTATCAAATTGAATCATACATGATTATATTCACGAATACAAAATTAATATTTTGATTGATTTAAAAATAGAGATGCTTTCAAATATAGAAAATGAGTTATTTTTTAAAAAAATTACAACAAATGACAAAAACATTTAGAAAACAACAGCTCATGACACATTTTTTTTTTCATATTGCGAATATGACAAAATTAGTAATATCAGACGGCTTTTAGACGGTAATCATAGGACTATCGGAGGGTTATCAAACGGTAATTATAGGGTTATTGACTTTTAAATTTGCTTCTTTTGCAATTTAGAAAAAGTAACATGAGTCCTATTATCATAAATTTTTTTGCTATTTTTACAAGAGTCCCTATTTTTTTAATAAATATAGCAAAGTTTTATGAAGTTTATCATCGATAAAAAGTAGAATTTTTCAATAGTATTTTTGATTTGAAACAATATAATTAATAATGATAAAAATGTTTGGAGGTTTTTTAAATATATAGGAAAATGGGTCAAAAATATACAAATTATAACAAAATTTTCTACATTCCATATAGTCAATATAGAAACGTTAGTAGAATTAGTTTATCAGTGTCTATGAGCAATAGAAACTTAATACATGTGATCTATCGCTAATAAAATTATATCTCTGATGCCATAAATGATAGAAAATATTACGTATCATTGATAGAAATTTATCAAGGCAGAATAATGCTTTTTTTTGTTAATTTTTAAATAGTTTGTCATTTTTAAGGAATTTTTTTAAAAATAGAAAAATTGACAAACTATTTATATTTCATATAACAAAACTACTAAAAGACAAAATTCATTACGTTTAGATTTTTATATGAAGTGTAATACTTTGTCAAAATGTTCTATTTTTGACAATTTTCTTTTTTTTTTTCATAAAAATTTTTCAAAATATTTTTCATTTTACAAACTATTTTGAAAAAACTTAATTTCGTAAAAGAAATAGAATAATTCTTGGAGTATTTTTAAAATATCAAAATAAATTAAAATATTTACAAACTATAACATAATTTTTGATTCTATCAATGATAATCTTCTATCACTATAGCATATCAATAACTATATATATGTGATGAAAATTATTCTCTTTCTAATTCGTAACTAAAAAAGGAGTTATAATATTTTTAAAAGGATTGTTTTTTAAATTTAAAAAATAATTTGTTCCCCATAGTTAATTATTTTCAAACAAATCAACTAAATTTAAATAGAATCTGTAACCTTTAAACTGTCCCCATAATTTCTATTTTCTCTCTCTCTTTCCCACTTATATTTTTATTCTCTATATACCTAATTACTTTTCTAGAATTGGATATTATGAAGCATTTCTTTTTACCCTTTTGTTCGAACGTTTTTTTTTTCTTTTGTAATTTTGTGTGATGGATAAGCATCAAACCTTTAAATGGCTCTTTCATTTATTATTCAATTTAATTCATTTTCTGTTCTAATATTGTCTATCCCAAGTGGGTTGTTAGAAGCAAAGATTCGATTGTTTGAGAATAAATATTTAAATGATGCAATTTTCTAAAAGAATAAGAAAAAAAATGTAGTAGATGTTGACTTTGGAATAATACACTCGGACAAGTAGATCAAGTTATTGGTTATGTGTGGCTTATGGATAATCGTTTTACACACGAAATTATATGAATATTTTTTTAAAAGATATATATTTGTTGTTGATGTCAAATTTTAATTTAGCAATTAATTAGGAAAAACACATCCTAACCTTCACTTGAAATCAACGGTTGAATTTGTAATTTGTAGAAGAAAGAACCCGCAGAACAAAGAAAATTGACTCTGATGCCTAAGTCAGTAAGAGAGAATTATAAAGTAGTGAAGAAGTCAGAAGTTTTACTTACCTCATATGAAACCATAATTGTGTATTTATAGAAGAATTTGATATAGGGTTTATCTTTGTCCATCTAGAATTAGGATATGAGTTCCCTAATCTTAGATAAGATAGGTTATCTCTCAAGCTGACTGGACCAAGGCATACCAAATGGAGAAGGTTGGCCTCGACCTCATATCTTTGCTTGTCATTGGCAAGATAGAGGTCGAGAAGGTTGGTTTTGGGCTTTCAACCCATATCATCATCTTTCCACGACCCAAATAGGTCATAATATGCTCTGGTCATTTAATAGAGAAGATTAACCTTTGTTTTATTCTTGATCGAGGTCAGGGCAGACTAGGCTATTTTGGCTCAAAGTTCCATTACCCTTTTCCTTAAGCCAATTTTCATCCATTATTTCTCACCTCCTGATCTGGCCCTCTTAGAACTCGATTGGAGGTGTGACTTGAACATCAAGCTACTATTCTAACCCAAAACAGTAACTAATAGCAGGAAAAACAGCAACAACATTCCTTTAGAAGTTTGTTTTATTGGGAGTTATCATAAATCGCATTGCATAACTTAGGTTTTAAAACAACCCTCAATTATACTTAACAATCAACAAGAGGAAAAGATAACAATGAAACTCAATTTTGTTTGAAAAAACAAACAAAAAGAAAAAATAACAATGAAACTAATTTTTGTTTGAAAAAACAATCTTAACGCGTAGTCAATAATTCAAACTCCTTAAACATATTGGGTTTTATGTTCTAAAACTTCTAATTTGTGAATGTTAAAATTTTATGTTATTCAATAAAATAGTTGTTGAAGTATTGTTCAATAAATTGTTATTAAATAAGAGATTTGCTTTTGATAAAACTCAAAATTCAATACATAAGTTTCCTTAACTATAGTATGAATACTTAAACTTTATGTAGAGACATAAACGAGGATCAACAGTTCGAGTAATAGTGGTCTATAGTATAGGAATAAGGTTGGACACCTTATTTTGGGAACACTATGGATGCAACCTACTTTGTAGTTAGTATAAGTGGAATGATCCCAAGACGCTCGTGTAGAGACATGTGAGTGAAGGCATCCTATCTAATGAGATTGTATAAGACCAACTATGAAATAATCATTTTTATATTATAACATCATTAACTAGCTAAAACTTATTATTTTGAATATAGGTAGCTCGACCTTAATCTTGAGCTAACTATAAACTCTTGTTCACACGAAAATATCCTTAAATCTGCATAGGTTAGGACAGTTCATCAGCACTGACCTAATAAACCTCATATTTCAAAGGCAAGACCGATGGGATAGTTGGAAATGTAGGGTGCAAGATAAAATTTTATGTCACTTATGTCTACTTTTAGGGTTAGGATATAGGTTGTTCCCTTAAATGCTGACTCCAAGTTTTGAACAAAAAGGCTCCGTCATCTCGAATATGGTTTATCATTTGAGTATCAATAGAGACTAAAGGAACAAGATGTAATCATGAGGGTGAAAATAATAATAAGTTGATCCAACCAAGATTACAAATAACCTATGAAAGATTAACTTGTTGATTATGATTATATATTATGTGGACACAAATATATCTACAGTGAAGAGAGTACAACTATGATCTATAGTTGATAGTCCCTATTAGTTAACGAATGTTGATTAACTCGGTTAAAAGAGTTTAGCCAATTAAATCTTGAATTATTAAAGTTCATGATCTGTACGTTCATTAGTTTTCTTTACTAGCTCGTTATAAATTTAAACTTAGAACAAAGTGATAGGAAATTCGAATGGTTTTGAATTAGAAAATGAATTGTTAAAAACATTCGATATAATTAACAATTAAGAATAGAGAGAAATTATATTTAAATATCAAAAATTCAAATTAGGAATTCAAATTTGTTAAGTTGGATTGATTAAAATTTTTAAATAATTAAATTAATCAAGCGACAAAATATGAATTTTGATTTATTTTTATTTTTATTTTTGTCAAAAGCATAGGAAGTCAAATGTTGGCTTCGACCATGGGTTTGTGGATAATTCCACAATTAGTGAAATTATCCCATTTTTTATGAATAAGCTATGAGTGTTGTTCACCAAGTTTTCTTCCACTTAATCTTCTAACTAATTGCACGTTAAGTGTCAAATTGTTGTGCATATATGATTTGCATGTGTATTGGCATACATTAGTTGGGTAATTTGACGATAAATCTTGTTGAATTTTGGAGAAAATTAACAAGTGTTCATGAACTCA
Organism: Cucumis hystrix; assembly: GCA_025688845.1. Classification (NCBI taxonomy): domain Eukaryota; kingdom Viridiplantae; phylum Streptophyta; class Magnoliopsida; order Cucurbitales; family Cucurbitaceae; genus Cucumis; species Cucumis hystrix. The sequence continues at coordinate 3,001,916 of CM046887.1, forward strand.
TTCGCTCTCATCAACTCATGTTCTGCTAGCTTGTGTTAATTTAACTTGAAGCCACCCATATCAAGTCTTAATTTAAAACATTAAAATTCAACTCATGCGGAAGTAAACAATCTCAAAACATCTTTTCAAGTGAATTTGTTCACAAATTTTCAAATTTATAAGTTACAATGCATAAGACAACAAAATCCTTAATAATGTTGTGATCAATTATGGACACTTATGAGTTCAATACATTCTCTTTAGTAGAAAGACAGACATTCCTGGTTCATTATCATACAATCAGTTATTCACAAATCTAGCCAATAGTTTTCATTTTCTATCTCATGGAAAAGCCTTTTCGCTCTGATACTTGACTTTATTTTCATAGGCGACAATACCTAGGATTCAGAACAAATTAAATAAGTGTCAGAACTTTTTCTTTTAATAAGTATTTGAAACTCCTATTTGAACAAACAAAAATTGTATGACAATTTTATAAAATCACTCTTTAAGCATTCAAATCAAACATTCATTATGCTTGGACGCATTTTGGCGTTGGAAAAAGCCCAGTCATGCATCCATAAGTTATACAAGAAAAGTTTTCTCCAAATCATAACCATAAATTAGTATAAAACATGCATTCATGTAATATCACGTTCTTACATAATTCCACCATACATGTTCATTAATTGACATGCATTTAACATTGAAATCGGTTTATGGTTTTACAAGTGGATTTACTTCCATTCATTTCAATACTTTCTCATTTGTCATTTACTGGCTTGTGTAGACCAACTCAGTACACCCCCCCAGTCCTTTGGGGTAAACCAACTCAATACACCGCATCATCAAGGTAGGCTGGTCGACTCAATGCCTATTCGTTATCAAGACACAGGCGGACCAACTTAACGCCTCTTGTATGCTAAGATGAACCAACTCAACACTCTTAGCTTTAATGATTACCAACGTGCACAAGGCCAAGGTCTTTCTTTGTCATCTAAACCAGTAACTTACAATTCATTCATCACATATTTTCTTCTCAATGCATCATTACAATTCATCCTACTATGCATTGACATGTAATGCATTATGACTTAGAATATGTATTCTTTCATTTTTAAGGACTTAGCCTCAAACATTTTATTAACACGCTCACAACAACATATCACAATTCAAAGCTTGTGAAGTTTATTTCTTAACCAATTCCATAATTACCAAAGCGTGTGTCATATTCAATTGAAATTAGTATGTGTTTTACAAATAAGGCGTTCAAACATACATATTAGCCTCTTATTCAAGTTAGGTGTTCCACGATGCAAAAAAGCTTTTTCTCAAAACATGAGTTCACCGTTTATCCAACCCCACCTCATATGGGTTGTTCTAACATTTACAACCGTATTTACAACAGGCGTTCAAATCATGCGCCATAAACATTATTTCATAATAAACCATTTATAACTTGTCCAAATTAAATTATGAGTTTTAGAAATCATATCATAGTGAAATATTTTTTCTCCCAATTTTCATAAGCATTCTCAAAAGAAAGTCATGAACACAAGTGTTATTTTAAGAAAGAGTCACTCTCATACAACTTTGGTCATTTAACAAGAGAGTTTGATTCCACAATAGTTGTATCTCCTATTCAAAGAAGTAAGAATAGTTTCTAAGTCTCAAAACTGACTATTATCCCTCATAAACAAAACAATCCCTTAGCTCCTGTCTTGAGCTAATACATAAAGGAGTTAGAAGGAAACTTATACGTTCCTTCAACTAACCAAATCTTTGACGCCTAAGTTTAAGGTGAGTTATAACAGTTATGCGCCTAAGACATAGCTACCTGTCATAACAACACTTGTGTCTTAAACCTCACTACTTTATCACAAGGTTTGAGGGATGCATTTTGCATACCACTTAAGATTCACCAAGGTCTCTCTACCTCATTTTGCCCAGATTTCTTCCTCTTTCAGAAATGTTGAAATCTCTTACTTGAGTAACATGGATTCAAAGTATTTTCTCACTAAGACTTAATCAATTATGAGAATGCATGTGTTTTGAGGATTACGTACTTTTAAATTCTAAACTTCTTCTTCCTCTTCTTCTGTTGCCTTCTTCGATGAAGTTTTCTCTAAAATTTCTAATTGAGTGTCCAACCTTGAACACACACATACAATTACACATATACTAGTAGGTCCAGAAAAATCAGTATGGTCGACGATTGCCATTGAATATTGTTGAGTTCTTTTCAAGATTTCTAGCTACCCCTAGTTTGTGTCCTTGCCTTATTCATGCACTTGGAATATTTAAAGCTATCTCAGTTTAAGTGGTGGCAGAGTGTCATATTAGCTACTCACTTGGTCTCATTATCACACTTGTAGTTATGCGTTCAGAACCATTTGTCATCTTCTATGTGTCTCAATCCTTTACCGCCTCCAAGGCTTTTCACATCATTTGGCGTCCATCGCCTTTACTCATCGCCTTGTGTAGTTTATGTGTTTGCCGCATCTTTGAGGCATCCTACCTCTACTCATTTGTTGTTTGGCTTCTCGACGCATAGAGGGTGAAAGGGTGCTTACACTTCCTATATCCTATATATGCATGGATCTTCTTTGATTCGAGGTCAACTGGCCCAACATTCTTGCTAGCCACACAAGGTTTCATCTTTAGGAGCTGTTTGGGGGAAGGGTTATCACTATTGGGTTAGGATTATGGTAACCCAACCCTTGTTTGGGGAAAGGGTTATCATAACCTTGTTTTAGGTTTATCATAACCTCTCTTCCTTCTCTTTCTTCTTTCTCAACCCCTCTTCCCTCTCTTTCTTCTTTCTCAATTCCTTTTCAACTCCCCATGAACCTACTTTTTCAACTCCTCGTAATCCTATATTTTCAATTTTCATAATTTTATTATTTCATTTTTTTTAAAAAAAAATTACTATTTTATTTATCAAATGTCATTTGTTTTTAATTAATTTAATAATCTTAAAAGAATATTATTTTTAATTTATTTTATTTACAAAATTAATTTTAATTAAACACTAATTATGACTAGTTTACGCATTTAGCACTCGTATTAAACTTTTTTTTAACTTTATTATTTCATGTCTTTTATTCGTTTTTCACCTTTCAAATATTTATGATAAATTTAAGTTAAATAAATTTCTAAAAAATGAATTTTATTAAATTTATAAAAAATCAAAACAAAATCAAATCAGACGATTTAATATTAAATTAAATAACTTTTGAATCCTTAAATAACCTAAAAAATATATAACAAATATATATATATTTTTTAAAGTATTTAAACTTTAAATGTATAAGAATTTTCTTTTAAAAAAATCAATTTAATGGCGAAATTTGATTTAAGATTTATTTGAATTAAATTTTAAATCTAAATTTTTTACCAAATTATTCTCCTACTTTTCAAAATGTACTTTTTTTTTCTCTTTCTTCTTCTTTAATTTTATATCTTTCATTGATTCATTATAATTTTTTATCATTTTTTGTTGCTCCTTGGAACCACAATCCTCTAATTTAAAAAGACAAAAAAAAAACATAATGTTTAGGTAAGAAGAAAACTAAAATTGTTTTATCTTTAAAAGAAAAATAGTAATTTATTCAACTGTAACGATTACTTAAAAAAAAATTAAAAATTTCATGTCGTATTTAAAGAAATTAAGGCAAATTTTTTTGCGAAAACTATGACAATTTGGTAAATTAAATATACAAAAAATTGTGTATTGGAGTTAGAAATGAACTTTTTTTAAAAAAATTAATAATTTATTTGTACGTAACAATTACGTCAAAAAGTTAAAAATTGACGTCGTATTTAAAAAATGACTGAAAAATGTTTTACGAAAATAAGACATTTCGAAAAATTAATTATACGAAATCTATGTATTGGATTTAGAATACAAATTTTCTTTAAAAAATCAATAAATTATTCGCACGTAACGATTACGTAAAAAAATATTGGAAATAGACGCATATTTAAAGAAACTACTGAAAATTATTTTAAGAAAATATGATAATTTGGTACATTAAATATACAAAATTTGTGTTGGATTTAGAATACGAATTTAAAAAAAATGTATAAGAAAATAAATTTCATAACACTACCTACAT